>CAXKVY010010613.1:0-20255 GCA_964058915.1 Tetropium fuscum
CGTTCAGATGAATAATCGCTGAAATAGTGGTGATCTCTGAAGGCAAAAGGCAAGTATGGGCAGTAGGTACCTAATCATATGGAGAGGAGTAGGTATCACAAGTGGGTGATAATGACATTAGAGGATATTATTCTATAGAAGCTAGGATTAAGATAAAGTTTAGGAAGTACCAGGAATATTTAACTATATCAAAGAATAAAATTTAGAGACTTGAGAATTCATTATATTATATATAATGTGTATTTCCACTTTCTAATATTTTCATTTACTGTTTCTAGTAAATGAAAATATACTATAATATAATCATTGTATAATAATATATAATGATTATTTTGCATATTGTTGGGATCATTTCTCATGGACCTTTGAGGCATATTCCCAAAATTAATGCAGAAAGATAAAGAAAAAATCGCAATAAGCACAATAACTGGTACACACAGCAATTAAAAACGGAATCTAATAAATTAAAAGAATTAAATTATCTTAGAAAAAGAAGAATTAAACAAAAAATACAAAACACTCAAATCTGAGCATAATCAAAATATAACCAGAGCATAGCAAAACTTCATAAATAATTCACAAAAAATTCGAACCCTACGGAATATAGTAAATAATAAACTTAAGAAAACTAGAAATCATATGGAATACAGAATCAGTCATAACAACCAATTTATAATATCACTGACATTTTTGGTGATTACTTTGTATCAGTAACAGATGAGCAGTTAAAAAACATTTTGATAATAATCTCTCCAATACTACTTGTACCGCACCATCTAAAAAATTTTCTCCCAAAATTTCAGCTTCCTAGATCAAACCTGTGAACGGCGCAAACTGAGTTTGTTTCCCATTTAATTAACATGGGGAAAAAGACGTTTTTACTTAAACATGAATAGCTGGTAGAAATTTTTTTAATAATAATTTCTGATGGCAGCATTTTATAGAGAATTAAATTCCCTACAAGAAAGGTACTTAGTGCTAAATCCATGAATTCATTTTTTTCAAAGATATGCTAAGATATTAAATAGTCGTTTCACTTCTGTAAAGTTTACATATGAACTAGGAAATAATGGAAAACTTCCATTTTTAGATGTATTAGTAATTAAAAATAGTGACATAGGTTAGAATTTGATGTATATATATATATATATATATATATATATATATATATATATATATATATATATATATATATATATATATATATATATATATATATATATATATATATATATATATATATATATATATATATATATATATATATATATATATATATATATATATATATATATATATATATATATATATATATATATATATATATATATATATATATATATATATATATATATATATATATATATATATATATATATATATATATATATATATATATATATATATATATATATATATATATATATATATATATATATATATATATATATATATATATATATATATATATATATATATATATATATATATATATATATATATATATATATATATATATATATATATATATATATATATATATATATATATATATATATATATATATATATATATATATATATATATATATATATATATATATATATATATATATATATATATATATATATATATATATATATATATATATATATATATATATATATATATATATATATATATATATATATATATATATATATATATATATATATATATATATATATATATATATATATATATATATATATATATATATATATATATATATATATATATATATATATATATATATATATATATATATATATATATATATATATATATATATATATATATATATATATATATATATATATATATATATATATATATATATATATATATATATATATATATATATATATATATATATATATATATATATATATATATATATATATATATATATATATATATATATATATATATATATATATATATATATATATATATATATATATATATATATATATATATATAGAAAAGATACCAGTACGATCAGATAGGTATATCCCTAATGACTCTCACCACTGCTATCAACACAAAATGGCAAGTTTTAATTTTCTTGTCAATCGTTTACTAAGTTTCCCTCTCAGTAATGAGAGGTTTGAAAAAGAAAAAGTATTAATTAAAGATATAGCTGTGAGTAATGGTTATCCTAGAAATATAGTTGAAAAACTAATTAGGAAACGCAAATTTAAGGACACACTTCGTAATTCTACGACCTTTCAAACGGATATAGAGACTCCAAAATATGTATCCATCCCGTACGAACCCCGGTTTACTCGTGATTTGAGTAAGGTCTTCAAAAACGTGGGTATAACAGCGATTCATTCGTCGAGTAATAAATTACAACAACTTTTAGACAATCCAAAGGATAAAATTGTTCCAAATGAAAGGTCTGGGATTTACGAAATTAGTTGTAATGATTGTGATCGGAAATATGTTGGACAAACGAGACGATCAATTAACACCAGATTTAAAGAGCATATGGCTCATCTAAAATATGGAAGAAGGAACAGATAAGTCTAGTGTTGCACAACATGCTTTTGACAACAATCATAGAATAGATATTAGTAATTTAAGATTAGTTAGAAATGTGACCAATAATAGACAGTTGGATGCATTTGAGAGCATAGAAATTGTAAAATGTAAAAGTAGTATAAATAGCGACAAGGTACCTATACCGTCCCTTTACGCGTTGCTTAGCAACCGATCATTGAAGCGTTAGTCACGCGTAAATTTCACGCTGATATCATTAGTGACGTCACAATGAAAATAGTATAAATATGGTAGATTTGAAGTTTAAGATTAGTTTTAATTGTCTCCGGATGATGCCAACTTGGTTGGCGAAACGCGCGTCGAGCGAAGTGAAAGTGTTTTGGTGTTTGTGGAAACTACTCCGAGTGTTATAGTTACATCAAAGGTTCCAGCTTTATCCAGTAGAAAGATATGCTCGTTTAAACATTCTCTTAAAAAATCGAATTTCATTCAATTAATTTTAAGGAAAATTATATCTACTTTGAAACGACAAGTACACTGTAAAACAAATTTTTCATGCTAGGGGGGTATTACAAATCATTGAGGAAAGATGAATGTCTTAATTTTTCTGTAGCTTAGTGAGGTAAAACGGCTTCCAAAAATTTTAAACCAACATAAACAAATTACAGCATTTTTTTTATCTTCATTGGAAAAAATTAAGAAATCTATCTTGCATTAAAATAACAATTATTTTGATGTGAAATAAAATATGTTTCTTTAATTATTTTTTTAAATTTAAACAAATATTCAATAGTTTTTATAAATAAGTTTTTTATTATAAGTATAATGGTTTTGCCGATGGTCTTTCACTACTTGTAACAAATATTAAGTTCTTTCTTAATTTTTTGTTAAACAATTATTAAAATCTTTAATTAGCGTTAGTTATTATTAATTTAATAATAAATAGTTGTAATTAATCAAATTTTTATTCATAATAAATTATTTTTGTTTTTTCAACTGTTAAATCTGGTTCAATACAGTGTCTCTGGTTCAATACTTAGTCTTTAATTATTTTAATTCTCCAAAATATTGCCTCGATTATAAATTCAGAGAATTTCAAGAGAAGCATGAACGACAAAAGAGAAACTATAAGAGTCAGAAGAGTTTCAAAACAGAGAAAATCGATGTATTTAGGTGAAGTAACTAAATATCATAACAATCAAATAATGTTTTTGTCTCCTACTCTCCCCTTTTTTTCATCAGGCACCTTCTATACTTTATACTTTCTATACTCTCGAATCCCAAAATTTAAATATCAACACCATAAATCAGTTTCAAATAATAATATCAATTGGACAGTCCAAAAATTTTTAGATATAACTCCTTAAAATTAATTGACTGAAATCCGATTTTTAAAAGAATGTTTAAACGAGCATATCTTTGAAAATAATGAATGCACGGATTTAGTACTATGTACCTTTTTTGTAGGAAATTTAGTTCTCTATAAAATGCTGGTATCAGAATTTTTTTTTTAAATTTCCTACCAGCTCTTCATGTTTGAGTAAAAACGTAAAAACGTCTAAATTATATTCCTTGACAAAGTTCCACAAAGCTAATTTACTTATCAGCAATTACCTATCAACAATTACCTATCAGCAATATTATCAATTTGTTGTTTCGTTTGTAACTCCTCTAACTTCTAGTAATAATTGATATCAGAATTTAAAAAAATATCATGTATTGCATGAGGGTCTAGTAGTACCTAGTAGTGTAGATTTTGTGTTTCTGAAGAAATACAAATTTTCGCTATCTAATTCTTTATATATCCAACATAAGCTTACTGCTTCGGTATTTCATCAAAAAACTGTGTTCAAAATACCCTAACATACTTTACAGACCAATTTACCTAAAGGAAAATATTTTTGTAGGTAGTTGTGTAGTTGCTCCCCCATTCATCTGCCGAGTTATATGAGGCATAAACGATCTCGACAGAAAAGAACCGTTCTGGTTTTATAGAAATAAATCGGTTATAGTGAGTGGACTTCTTACACAGCCCACCTAGACTAAGAGATGTGCGTTATATAAATGGGGGAAGTGGACAATGGCAACGGGAGATGAAATGACCGTTGGTCCAGAAGCTGAATAACGCCCTGTTGCTCGGCGGTCCCGCACTATGACCTGTCCGCTCGGGCCGTTTGGGGATAAACTTAACAATTTGTTGCATTCAAGATTCTGGATCAGGATCTACACTGACCGTTATAGAGAAAACCGGAAGGCCGGCTAGTTTTTGATAGAAAAGGTGATTATAGGGCTTAATACAATGCGTCAGACGTTGGGTGTATTTTGGTAAGTATATATCAAGGTCAGTTAGACATTACTGGTTTATTGTATCAAATAGTTGCCCCTTTTTTACGGAATAATGGGGGTGAGACCAGTTTCATGGTAAATAGAAATGATTTTTCTTCAGTGTGTTTTATCATTAAATTAATTTAGTAGTAATAGTCGGCACTCATTTATTACCTAAATTATCCATTACAAAGCTTTGGGTTAGGTACAATGCTCAGACGTGACCCATTGATAATTATTGGATTACGACTTATATACCCATAATACGATATTTTGTGGAGAATTAAATTTCCTATCGAAATGGCAAATTATAAAGTCAAAAAACCTTATTTCAACAAATTAAGTCACACAAAACTATTGAAAAAAACTTATTGTTTTGTTTTTGTATATGTCCTGAATGGATGTAGCTGAGGCATTGGTTCATAAAAAAAGACGTAATTTTCGTCAAAATGATGACCGACAAAAGTATTTTTGATAATTCTAATGTACCTACTTTTATACCATTTTACCACATTTCACCTTTATTATTTCTAATTTTTAAACGCAAAACTTATTTTTATTCAATGAAACAATTATTTTCGGTTTATCAATGATAATTCTAAAGGTGTTTGTTCAAATTCTGATATTAATATGATTTTACATATATAAGAACACCCTTAACGTAGCTGTTTTAAAGATTCTTTCTTTGAAAATTACATACCTATTACTTCTTTATTATTTGTTTGTATATATTATTTATTAATTCACATTATGTAATTATGAACTCGTATGAACTTAAGGGCAACAGTTTGAGGAGCCGTCGTTTACAACTTTTTCAAAGATTATCGAAGAGCACAAAATTTTCTCTAGCCCATCTGCCACCAACTTCTAATTTTCGGTCATCATTTTGACGAAAAGTATGTCAGCTTTCTTTTTTGTGAATCAATGCCTATACCTAAATCCACTCAGGAGGAAGTTATAATATACAAAAATGTAAAAAAATTTTATAGCTTTTTTGACGTATTTTGTCGAAAAAAAATGTTTTTGAATACAATTTGCTTATCGTTTCGATAGGAAATTGGATTTTCTGCAAAAAATCGTATTATGTGTATATACTAAAAATCCATAGTTTGTGAGTTACAGTTAAAAGAGTTAAAACTGGACAGATTAACACCGTGTTCAAAAATCCAAGACCAAATAGCACCATAGGATTTATTATTTTGAACTTACAATTGAACATATGAAACGATAAAATACCTTGAACGAATTAGTTCATTTGACCCCTGTTTTGTTCGACATATTCAATAGCATATACTTCATTAAACCAACTAAATATCTAGGAAAAAGGCTTTCATGGCCACAATCGATAATGCTATGGTATCTCGTGTATTGCCGTTAAGCAATGTATTTTGAAATGCCCGTCCCGCTGAGGTGGCATTCCTAATACAGAAATTAGAATGACGTTTCAGCATACATATAAATAGTTTTATCAGATTTTTTCTGTTGGTCCCGTCTGCATGTATGGTGAAACGTAACATACCGTAGTAAAATATAGTAAACATTGTAATGCAAAAATTTAAATTAGTATACTAAGTTTGGGGTACCACGGGGCTCAGTATTGAGCCCAAAACTACTCTCAATGGTTACCAATGACGTGCCCAATAACACTGCTGCAGCATAGTGAGTTTCTTTTGCGATGGCAAAATTTGATATCTAATAATAACCATGGTAAAGCTTTGACCTTCAATATTCAAGATACTTAATCGACTAGACATATGAAACAGCTGATAGTCCATAGTAGTCCATAGTAGCTTTGGTAGTCCATGGACTTGATATGCACTGGAGAGGATTTTTTTAAAATGTATCAATGGTATACCCAATAATACTACTCAAATTAATAGAATACTACACTCGGTATCAGAAATAAATGAGAGTGATGAGTCACTCTCATTTACACTCATTATTGTCTTCCGCAGTTAAAATAAAGCTCTCTTCGTCTTAGCCATTGAAACGAGTCACTCTAATTTATTTCCGAAACTGCGTATAAATAAGAAATTCTGACATTGGAACATGGTATCAGTAAGGCAAAAAATCATTAATTTAGTTCGAGTGGAAATAGGCAAAATAACGAGTATGTTAATGCGATCCATACAACAGGAGAGATGGTTGGATATACGACTAGGTAAGGGTAATTTGAAACTAACAATAACATAATTTCAGGCGACCTTGAATAATTCTAACAGATCCTATATGCGACAATTAAGGCGCATAGTAGACAGAGTTTTGGTAGTCCAATAAACATATAATTTAAAAAAACATCTCGCCAAGCTGATTTCTTCAGGGTTGATGGAGGGGTGTCTTCCGAGTATCCAACCAAAAAGTCACATTCCACACCCCTTGTAGGGTGTTGCAATAGCGGTGGTTTCTCATTTTTGGTTTTTTTTATTTTCTTTTTCCAACTTGTACATAATAAAATTATCTACAACTTTATTTAATAAAATGTTTGTCGAACTTTGATTATTGACGGTCCAGCTCCCATTACATAGGAAAACATCCACCATATTTATTTATTATATATTTATTTATTATGGTTCAGGAAATATACAAACAAATGGCTGGTTGAATAGCTGGTTTTTGCAGGATTCATCGAGAATTGTCTTCTAAGTTTCCAACCAAAAATTGTTGTTTGTTGTTGTTTATTTTTTAATATATAAGCATATTTAATTGAGAGGTTCAAATGAAATTTTGAGGTACGACGATTGAAACAAATTGGATGGAATGTCCAAGTAACTTTGGGTTTTCAATTATGTGCTTTACGTGTAAATGTTAGTTGTCAATTGGACTCATTTCTACACCACCCCTGAGGTACAGTCTGGGCGGTTTTTTTTTATGTGATTTTTCCCAGAGGCTATTTTTCCCAGGCCTATTTCACGATAAAGACAATTACAAAGACAGTTTTCCCATCATTTGAACCGTCCACTCTTTGAGGAGGGACCGCTTATGGATTGTGCATGATCATCGTCATTCAAGGTTCAAAATGTCTTCTTCGTCGGCATGTGGTTCCTGGGAATTTGTTTGTTCGCTGTAATCGTAAAGATCTTCATCATCGCTGATATTATCGTCATATAAAATTGCTGGTAAAATTTGCAGGTTCTGACAGGTCTTACCCACACAGTGTTATCGTGTTAATGACTTTATTTGTTGCCTAATATGACTATCCTAGGTTTTCCTCCTCGGCGGAGTTGTGGTAAAGTGGTGGGGTAAAATGTACTCCCAAACGGGGTATTTTTGCGGTAAGTTTATATCTCGTAAACGACTCATAATATCGAAAACATGGCCTTATTAAAATCTGTAGGTCATTAAATTCTGCATTAAATGATACTGCCCATCAATTAGTGTCAGAGTCTGTAATTTCCGATACGGAGTCCGTCGCACCATTACTCGGCTCCTGAAAGTGTAATTTTCGTCGCCCCATACATGCAGTCCAGGTCTTTGTCAACATCTCGTTCGTCGATATTGTATCTGGTTGGAGGTGGGAGTTTCACTAGGACTTCGGAAAACCGGTCGAATCTAAAGTTTCTCCTGCCCTACCTCCATAGAGGATTGTTAAAAATCGCAGGCCTGCTTCAGCTTCAGTGTTATGCTCGAGGAAAGGTTTGATTTCTTCGAGAAGACATTTATTTTCGTTATTTTCTTTCTGAAGAGTGCTGAAGTGGTCACATCTACTTACGGCGAGGAGAAATATGAGTTTGATGGGGTCGTTCCTCTCCCAGGTTTTGAGAAATATATGTTTCCTTATAATAGTGTGGCTAGTGCATTGAGCATGATGAGGAGGTCCATATCCTCAGCAACTACCACAACCTTCTCATGCTCCTGTGATACCTCAAGGGCCGTGGCAACCATAAGGTGATCTGAGTCTGGAACTTGGAAACGAATGGTCCAAAAAATAGACTTTTGATCTTATCGAACGCAAAATTTATTCCTCTATAACTTTCTATGGACCACTTTATTGATAAATTGGTTAGTTTAATAAGATATTACTAAGAGCAGAAGTTAAATGAAAATGTTTCCAACTTTGATGAGTACCAGTAGGAGAACGGGTGGTCCAAAAAACATGCATCTCATTCAATGCAGAATTTACTGCCGTACAATTTCTAATAGAACAATATTTTCGGCATTGTTAGTTTTACGAGATATAATCGTATCTCGTACCGCAAAAAACCGTTTATAGGGGTACATTTTTACCCCCCAACCACTTTAGTACAACTCCGCCGAGGGGGGAAAATTAGGATAGTCATATTGGGCAACAAATAAAGCCATTGAAAAAATAAAACCTTTTATAGCAATTATTGCCGACCCAATAATTTTTTTGGTTTTACACTACTGGCCAGTGAACTACACTACATCAAATTGATTCTTTATATATGGCCGATGATATATATATATATATATATATATATATATATATATATATATATATATATATATATATATATATATATATATATATATATATATATATATATATATATATATATATATATATATATATATATATATATATATATATATATATATATATATATATATATATATATATATATATATATATATATATATCGATTCTAATTTAATGGTAATTGCTGGTCGGCTGCAAAATAATTATGCTATTGAAGAGTTCCTTCTATTATTATATGTGTTAAGCCAAACTGCGCAACTTCGCGTAACACTGATCACAATTGTGGGGATGGTTACATGAAACGCGCGGCCTACCCCTTACGAGGCGGTCTCGGCCACATCTTAGACAAGAATATTGCCACAAAAATAAACCATTTATATTATTAAGCTTTATGGAAACTTTTCGAATTTAAACACAAAAAAATATTGTGTTGTTGTTTTGGTGTTTCTATAAGTTGTAAGAAGATCCCTGTAATATATTAACTGTTTTCAGTAATAACAACTGTAATAACGTTAAAAGCCGAAAGGATCATCTAAGAATTGCAACAAATGATCTATGTATAAGTACATACACCATTTGCTGCAATTCTTATAATTCAAATAATGCAATTCAAATAAGATGATCCAATTTCATAGTTATGGTGCAACTTAATTCAATTTGACTAGAAGATATTTTTCAATTCATGTGAACAATAACGTTGTATTCCTTGAAAATACCTCTCAACATGTTTATTGGGTTTCTTCTTTATGAACTTCCGGACCATCATAAATTGACCATGAGCGCCCATTAAAGCCTTCAAAAATATTTACGACACATTGTAAATTAATAGAGTTACAAGTCAATATTATACACAGCATGACAGTCTTCAAAATCCACCGGCACAAAACAGAATTATAGACTAAATGAAGAGCTGCTGTAGTTTTTCAAAGAAAATTACACATTGATTACTGATTGGCATAAGATGAAAAAATCAGCTTAACATTACTGTACATCCGAGTCCAATCGCTCAAAAAAACCACGTCGATCCCAGGCTGTTAAATAATATAAATAGTCGCCTGGTCGACCAGTTTTATTTGTTAACAGCTACTGCTACTGGAAACAGAAACGCGCAGTGCTAGCTAGGACCTACGTTCAGGCACTGGACTTGGATTGAAACGTTATCAAATCCTGGCAGCTTGTCTGTGATAACACTATCACAGCTTACACGAGAAATAACGCGAACGTGTTTGGAATGCAAGAATCAAACAGTTTCTGTCTCCGTTACACCAAGATTTTTTCTGATCCCCGTCCTCGTCCTGTCCATTGGAGAAATATAGATTCGCTAGACCGATCGGGGAAAATGGATCAAAGGCATTTTTTGCCTAGAAAGCTGGGATAATGTAGGGGAAGGTGGGGCAGAACCGGTCGGTTAACATAAAAATCAAATAAAGTAAAAATATGTAATATAATTCTAAATTTGACTGAAATTCTACATTTGATAAGCTTATTTTAATGTAACAAAAAAATTAAATAATTCAAAATATTTTACATAACACCAAAAAAATTAATATCCTACTGTCTAAAAAACCGATTGTATTCCATGCCCTAGGGCAGAACCGTATCACTCATAGTGCGTATGTTCGTTCTCTTCTGGACTACAAATGTGATTTATGTTAAACTGTTTAAACATAAAAGAGGTATAAATGTATAGTTTGTAACATGTGAGTGTGATGCAGAATAAGAATGTTTCCCATTCAAATATTACGGATCCATTTTACACGTTCCTCGGCCGTGTCATATCATTGGCATCATTGGCATTCATTTGGATGCCTAAATTGCCTAATACCATCCAACGTTTTGTGATAAAGTGGGGTCAACAATAATTCTTGAAATAGAAGTAATACAGTTATTCTTTAATTTAGTGGGTTTAATTTTGATGGGTTTTGTGTTAAAATTGATTAGTTATTAGTATTCTATCAAAACATAACTTGTTGAATGAAAACGCCTTTATAGTGACGATTTTGGCTTGCTGTAAGAAAAGTTATACTGCCCCGATCTCCCATTGCGGCAATTGTAGATATTCTTTGAATTTTTTTTGTCTTATATTTCGATGTTGCAAGCAGTACATATATAAATCAGCTTAGTCATATTAGGTGTGCTCATTTATAACTATTATATATGTTAACTGTACAGAAGAGGTATAAATGTACATACCTATTACGACAAACCTATATTTCAATAGTTTTCTGGGGTGTACGTACTTTCGGAGTTGTGCTAAACCTAAAATTGTGTATTTGTTAATAGTGATAAAATTGATGTTTTGAAAATCGTCCACTTGGTCAATCTATACGATCAATCAATCAAAGATTTTTAACAATTATTAATACAATATGACATCCGGGATTATCCCCATGCCCAGATCCAGACAAACATCCACGCGCAGCAGGCATAGTGGCAATTAAGGGGTTGTCCGGAAGGAAGTGTTTACTTCACTGTTAGTTACTTATTCACACAACATAACACGATATGTGCAGTGCACACTTTTAACGCTGACGTTAAAAGTGTGGTGGGGGCCTACGAGATTTGTCTAACTTTGCGCTTATGGGAATAAGCAATCCTGTTTAGTCTAAAATCGTTGGGTCTGGACGACTTCAATCGGGTTATGCAATTGATTAGGACAAAACTAGAAAAATTAACTTCGGCCTATCCGATCTATTTCATATCATTTATTAATATATATTACCATCATTGGTATAGAACATATCCTAATGCTGACGTCGCTATTGCCGACGTCGCGTCGGATCGACGACAAAATCAGTTGGCGGTATATACCAGGTTCCCCCCAATTTCGACAATAGGCATTACGATATACCAAGGTCATATCAATTTTGTAGTCATAATATGTATAATCGTATTATAAAATTAGTCGTTAGTTAGATTGAATGTAGTTTATGTTGCTTGGGGATTATGTCCCACGCCACCTGTGGCGTTAAAAATTGTAACTGTATCTAATCTGAAACTATTTTTAAACATATTCTAACATGAATTTATAGCAAATGCAAGCATGAATGTCAGTAGATTACATGAACAATGCGAAACATTTTCTCACTATCTGCTTTCACAATTATTTATGGACTTGCAAAAGTAACTTTCAGTACCACACAATACTAACATAATATAATCAATATACCAGTTTTATGCTACAATCAACGTTATGTTGCATTACCGGTACCATAGAGCATATTTACTTAAGTTTGACTCCTCCAACCACAGATGGTGCCATATCCAAAGGAAATTTAGAGCCATACGGTTCTGCCCCACCTTCCCCTATATTTTGCTATTGAGTTTCTTCCAAAAGTGTATGTAGTAATAGTTGAACTTATTAACATAGACTTTAACTATTCGTAATGTTCATAGTAATTCGCTGGCTGTCTATGTAGTGTTTGGATTAATTTATATGTGTGATTTCTTAAGTTTTATAGGTACAATATAATTATGGCACTTATGTAAATAAATCAGATGTCTACACATGTTTGTATATTATATAGAATATATTTTATATTACTTATTTTTCTGAAATTTATGCCATTAAAAGATTAGTTCCTATGAAATGAAATACTATTAAATATGTTCTATATATCAATACCTTACAAAATTAAATAATCAATTATACATCAGGAGCAGCACTAAGCACATTGAAACTTCAGGAGCAATATAATATAAATAGAACATCTGTTGCTCTGTAACTGGGATCTGGGAAATATCCGCAAACTAGCGATAGATTAGAAGAAATGACCGCTGTCCATAATGCGAGGGTGTAAACGCAGCGGGGGTGACCTCAAGTGCCAAAATATTTCCCCACGTATAACAACTTTCAGACACCAACGACGTCAATAGCTGTCGCACTGAAAGAAGTATTGTCCACCCCCGACGTTTATGGCCCTTTTAACGCCATTGACACCAAGTCTTGTTAGATTCGAGATGACCGATGCTCACAAGGGGATCAATTATCCAATGTAGGGCACCTAAGGACTTATTTAGGAGTTTGAGATTCAATGGATAATATACGAGATTTCGTGTGGAAATATTAGGCGTCACGTGATCGTTTTACTTATCGACTTTATACATAATGATTATAACATTATTAATGTAGTGGATAATAATTTGTGTCAGTTACCTATTTGCAATCGTGTCTTTTGTTTTGTTGTGCAAATATACGTATCATTAAAATTAATCTCCTCTCAACATATTACATATTATATTTTCAGATAATTTCAAAGTCTCGAACGTTAACCAATCCATAAAAATGCTACCATAACTTTTATCATTAATTTTTTAACAACTCAAGTAAATATAATAGGGGATGCCATTAGTTTTATTAAATTATTAGTTCTTTATATTAGAGTATTCTGTATTGAGTGGAAAGTCTGTACTCGCCACTCGTCACTCTCCACTCCCCACTCTCGGCTCTAAACTCTGCAGTCTACAGTTGCATTATGTACTGTGTGTCATGTACTCTGTATACCTGCTAGCTCAAAAATGACAACGAATAGATATGATAAAATTTGGATGAAAAATAAACTAAACTACTTGAGGACTGAGGAGCGAGGACTGGTTTGAACTAAAATGTAGTTAACATGTAAATATGTATGCAATTCGTAGGAAAAGTGTCTCCGTCGCATATAATTATGCCTCAATTTTTTAACTCAACTGACACCTCGATGAAAAAACCTACGCCTGATGCGGAAAAAGTCACTTATATTAACTTATTGATTATTATTATTATTATTATTTCTGAAACTATGTCTATGGTAAAAATTATTTCCTCATACCTAAATTTTTATTTAGGTAGTAAGTATTTATAGAATTTTGATTAACGTCATATTAATTAATTGGTATTTTTTAACTAGAACATCCTATACAAAACATGTTATGTAACATGGAGAGCTATAAATAACATATAAAACTACGCGTAGTGTTATTTAACTGCTTCTCTACAGCATAATAAATTTCGTGGAAACCTTGAAAATGTCTTGTAAGGAAATATTTCTTCCTAATAATATAATTAATCACAAAATTCCATGTACTACCTACACGGTCCATTATTCATCCATCCGACAGTATAGCCAAAGGATTCCGATTAACTGATGCATAATAACCCACCGCCAATTCAACTTTTCATTACAACCAAGTCAGAAATATACTATAATCGTTGTAAAAATATAACAATATATATATATATATATATATATATATATATATATATATATATATATATATATATATATATATATATATATATATATATATATATATATATATATATATATATATATATATATATATATATATATATATATATATATATATATATATATATATATATATATATATATATATATATATATATATATATATATATATATATATATATATATATATATATATATATATATATATATATATATATATATATATATATATATATATATATATATATATATGTAATTGAATATGTAACGCTGTCATAATTTCAACCACCCTGTATGTACTTACCACTAGATTAATTGCGTTTGTCACGCCAGTGAATACCCTCAGGGCCGCTGTGTTTGGTTTTAAAATATGGTATTAAGTTTGGTTTTACAGCTACTAATTTAGGGAGAGTGGTATTTATTTGCATTCCGACGGACTAAGTACACAAACTATAACAATAAATAAGAGAAAGGGTTGTTTGAGAATTTACTTTATTATCAGCAACTGCTTGAAGTAAGAAATATTAACAGCATTTTAAATTCAAATTAAAATCTCGTAACTTTGATTATTTCAATTGGGCTAATCAGATCAGTTTTATCAAGATGGCAAAAAAAAGCCTTTTTTGTGTGTACTTGGGAGCCATGACACAGATTGTGAAATTTTAATAACTATTTCTACAATACTCTGGCTCAACGCTTTAAGGAGGCCTAAGAAGAGCTAAGGTATGTAACAACTAACTCTCCTCTTTGTTTTGATATAAATTTCATATGTGAAGTACTGAAACACGGCACGTTTTCAGGCCTCTTATTCTTGTTATCTTCACTTGCACGATTGACACCAGTGGCACTTGGCAAAAGGCAGTGAACATTGCACAGTGGAGGCAACCACTAGTTTCGTCTGTTGATTAGACTTTGGGTAACTTGTTGTAAAGTTTGATACAGTGGGGCGCAGCCTTTAATTAATCCTGAAGTGAGCTGCGGTGGATCAGAGAAGCCTTTGAGCAAGCGTTTGCTTTGCATAGAGTAAGTACATCGGAGCCCCTCAAGCCTGGGTATTGGTCCTCCAGCAGGATTCATCCGAGTGGTATCCGAAAACAGTTATAGACGGTTTGTGTACTTGGTTCCGACCGTAAGTACCACTTTCTCTATTAAGGTAGCGTTGTGGGGGACAGCTTTACTTCACGTTTATGGTCACGGCACTTCTAGAACCAAATATATGGATGGTGATAATATCCTCGTAACTCTAGCCCTCTTGGTATCGTGTTATATATATATTTCCTAAACTTTGCGTACCTATTTTGATTAAGAAATTCCTAATGTCTCTTTGTAAACTTATGGACAGCTGTTCGTAAGGGCATTTACCTACCTGTAAAAACTATAATTTAGATAGTGTACCTTTAGTTTGTTTAGTTGGGCATTTATTGTTGGAGGCCCAATCATTACCTACTCACCTAGGTAATACATCTGTTTAGGATTGTATGTCTTATTATTACCAGCGATATCACCATCGCCATTTATTTTATACTGTAGCTTGTGCGTGTTCACAGTTCATTGAGCTTGCCTCTGCTAATTGTAAAATTGTAGAAAGTGTCACATGTCACATAGGTTAATGTATTAGAGTCGAACGTCGGAATCACAAATCATAGATTATTTAAACGATAAAGTTCACAACAGATCTTTCCACATTGTTTTGTTTTTGTCGCAAGTTGTGATTCCCTGTGTCACACGGTGTTGTGGTGACACATTATTTGTCTTTGTTCAAGTTTTCCGAATTACGTCTATTTACACTTTTACACATATTTTATTTACACTTACTTTTATTCACACATATTTATATTTAGTTATTATATTTGAATCCGGATACAGTGTGTTTTATTTGCACCTGCCACATATCTTGCCAGCTGTGTATTTATCATTTATAAATTTATTTTTGCTGATTTTAGGAAAATCGGATGGCGCCTGGGCTGGTTTACTTATACGCAGAGTAAAGATCTAACTTGTCGGGAGTTTTAAACGCGAACTCCGAACTCACGACCGCTTGCCGTAAAGACGAGCAGCCGGCCTCTGTGACATTGCCTGTTATCCTTAATTTAGTGTCACAATATATATATATATATATATATATATATATATATATATATATATATATATATATATATATATATATATATATATATATATATATATATATATATATATATATATATATATATATATATATATATATATATATACATATATATATATATATATATATATATATATATATATATATATATATATATATATATATATATATATATATATATATATATATTGTGATAATTTAGCAATAATTACATACAATACATTTACATTTCAAAAGTACATTAAACTGTTTTGTCTAATAAAATGTTGTTCTTTAAACTCTTTTGCCTTGGGATGGCCGGCAAAGTAACATTACACTGTTTTTCGGTTTTCTAACATCAGAACGTCTTGTCGTAGGAATACCATTTATGTATCAAAATACAGAGTTGCTTCGGCACATCACATTTACGTAAAAATATAAAAATGGGAGAATTTAACGATTAACGAAGGATTAGACCTTGCCTTTCTAGGGAAACGGCAAAATTGAAAAATGCTTACAATACCAAAAATTTTTTCATATTATTATTACGTAATTATCCAAAAATCTCAAATGGAGATAGTAAGGATTTTGTTAATTAGTTCAACTTTATTGTAAGTATGCATAATTGTAATATATTGTCAGTTTATATTGCAAAATTATTGTGAGAATATGAACTTTAAATTTGAGCAAAAATAGAAAATTCAAATGCCATGACGGATATCCACAAACTAATACTTGGTACATAGTTTCCATATAAAATATAAGGCAGTATTATATTTTTCTATTTGGTGTTAAAATTGTCAAAAAAAATGACAATCAGTCATTGTGTTTGTACTAAAGATTATTTCAGCATTCGGCCGCCAGTGGTCGTTTGGCTTCTCTTGAAACCAAAACTAATATTTGGTTCAGGTATAGTTCGAAATTGCAGAAATGAATGCAAGACTCAAATACATTTCACTTAGCTATTTATTCTATCTGTCGAACTCTACGTAGATATCTGGAATCTATGAGAATGGTAAGTTAAACTCCATACATCAAAATATTTTCATTCTGTATTCATTTCAGGCTACATAATCACATTATCACTTATATAGTCTTCTACTTGTTTACTTTCATTATTCACCGATTACGTTTTACGCAATTAGTTTATTTAGAATCTCAATCACGCCAATTTATTTTTATTTTTGATGTGTAAACATCTACTACGGTGACATGAGGGTAAATTTCAGGAAATGGGGCCGAAATGTGAAAGCGGATGTGACATCATAACCCATCAATTATCATGCACAGCGCCTACTTATTAAATTAATTCAGCTACTACCTGATAGATGGCGCTTACAGCGCCAACCTCCATGGTGTGTGTGTTGTGTTGCCTACCTTATTAAAAAAGTCCTGATGTGAGCATCGAACCAGCGATCACTGGTTTAGAAAGCGGGGCTTGAACCGCTGCACCATCATATGACAGCTATATGCTTTGTTAAATCTCGTATACTTAGTGCTTTATTAAGGCGGCTGTTAGCGTGCACATGATGCAAGTGCAAGTACAATGGACTCAGAGCCCGTGTGGCAGTTAAAATATTAGGGTATAGGTGGAATATTGTCATGACATATATATTATTTTGCAATTTATTAAGGAATTGTGTCTTTTATTTTTATATATTAATAATATGCCCCAGTAACCTTTTAAACCCAAATTGTGAATCAGTGCCTTATTAGAAGATGACGATCCCGGAAGGGTAAGATCAGAGTTCTATAGCACCTACCTGTGAAAGTTATGAGAATATAAGAGAATGAGTCAATTTATTGCTAGTCTGGGTTCCGTAGCCCGTGATCTACGGATGGCGCCCTTAAAACATTGATATTTCGAGTCAACTTTTTTAAGAGTCCAAATAGTAAACTAAATAAATAAAAAACTTTTTATTTATTAACCAAAGAAGGCCAGCCAAGAACAATACACTGTATACGGTCCATGTTTGGAAAATAACGCCGAGATAATTAAGTCGCTCTAATCACCGCAATTATGCAATATTTTATCCCCAGAGACAGCTGATAAAATCAAACACAACTTAACAGAAATTTTATCGGGTTGCCTTGTGACAAATATATTTATAATATCACGGGTGTTGTGTAAATTACGACATCACGCTAATTATATGCTTCAATTGAGATCAGAAAAAGACTGAATAATTTCTTTATCGGAGCAATATCTAACGGGTAATTGCTTATCAGATACCTCGATGGGCAGTACCAATCAATCATATCGATTACAGTTTTTGCGGCGACACTTACAGACGCTTATTAATTTTAAGGCTTTGCTTTTAGTAATTTGTCATACATATTTCTATTATTATTATAAAGATGGCTTTGCAGATAGCTGCTAGTAATAAGGATATTTGTTATTTATAATAAGTATGTAAGTTGAATACTATATGAAGTGTTCTGTTTAGCTATAACAATAGTCAAGCAACAATATTTAAATACATACCAAATATATATATTGTGTTATTTATTTTTTATATAATTGCTTTATAATTATATAATAAAATATATAATTAATTTTATTAATTAATGCTTCAGAATTCTATTGTATATGTAATTCAATATTCTCTAGCAATTAGCTAAGAAGGTAGTTGTTTTCAATAGGTTCTACAAGATTGTATACATTTTAAAGTTTAACATCTTCTGGATAACTGTATGCCTAATGCTTTTATATATAATATGTTCAAATAGAACAAATATAAATAGTAGACTAGGTATGTGTATTCTAAGAATTTGAGTTCCGTCAAAAACTGATGTCATCAAACGTCACTGCAAGTGTTGGAGTATTAATATTTTAAATTCAAGTATAAATAATCAATGAAACAAATCGTACACCACTCTGAAGATCCTCAATGAAGGTGAAAGAACTTGTACAACTTCTAAGTGGTTCGTTTCCGTGTGTATGTCGAGATATAGGACTGGTAAGTGTATCTTCCTTATTATTCGTCTATTTGCTTATTTCTCTATGTAATGAAATGCTACAAACCCAAGATTACTTTTCACAAAACAAATATAAATAGCAAAGAACTTCAAAGCTAATATGCTAACTAATTATAATCCGCGTCAGAGATCTTAACGTCAGTTATCCTTAAACGATACACAATTAATGAGAATTTAAAAAATAAACTATCCGATCAGTACCGAATATACGCTTCCTATTTACAGTAAAATGCTGCCACCGTTATTTTACACAAAGTATCGTATATTCGGTGTTGTGAAATTTTATATTATATATTTATTGGAAAGGACGTGTATGAATGTCCTATAATATACCAAAATTTACTGCTCCCAAGACATCTAGTGGGTACTCGTATGTTAATTAGGCAATATATTGTTATTCAAACTTGTTTGCTAGCTTTCATCTAATAAACAAACGTTATCAAGTTTCAGATATTGACGGAATTAAGAGGATTATCACCGCTGGAAAATCATATGCTGTACTTAGAAATACCTGTTCATTTCAGGTTCTATTAAGAAACTTTCAATTACACATTTTTAAAACGATTCCATCTGTCCAGACAGAATCCATGATATTTTACAGATATTTATGAGCCATTCTCAGTAGGACACT
>CAXKVY010010614.1:0-25299 GCA_964058915.1 Tetropium fuscum
GAATGGAATATATTTTTATCTCGATGATCCTTCCTGCAGATAATAAAACGTACAGGATACAATATTAAAAGTGCATTTTGACATAGTTTTTCTCGGTTCATATTTTACAATTTATTACTAATTTATTTATTACAAGTTTTCTTATGCTTATTGCAAAAGAGTTCTATTCCCATTAGTCGCCAATAAAGTATTGTAGAGCGAAATGGAAAGAACATTGTTTACTTTGGGAATTTATTTGTTGAGACTAAGTTGATGCAAATTCAATTCCATAGATCTAAAGAAAATCTGCATATTCTGGTAACATCGCACCCGACGATGTGGCAACATAGCATCTGGGGGAGCCAGCTACAACCGCCCAAGGGGGAATTCTCAACCCTCTAGGACTTCAAATTACCGAGATACGCACCCTGGCCCCATTTAGAATAGTTGCAGTATAAGAACATGTAGACTACCCCCTGTAGAACTTTTCGAGACGCCCTATACACAATCTAGAGTGACTTGGAATAATCGAGAAGCTTCTAGAAGTTTCTAGAACATTGAAAATAGTATATAGGGCCAGCCAATCGTCGTTATACCAGTCAGATTAGTTTAAACATTCTTAGAGAAACAATGTAACAAGTAAATAAAGTGTTTGATTTGAGATAGTGATATATCATTGTAAACAATTGTGACTTGTTGAGTTTGGAAGTGCATTTGGATTCTGAACATTACCACTTATTTTACGAATCCAGTGGCGAAACAATTGGTGTCAGAAGCGGAAGAAGTGAGTAGAGGGTAAACACTGTGATTGTGAAAATTCGGATTACGACGAGATGGAAGATCTCAAGGAAATAATGGAGTTGTTAGAACAACAAATAGATGATGATGAGATGCGACGAATGATAGAAAAAAAGGAGAAAGAACATCGAAGAAAGAATGATGAAATAAGACGAAGACAAAAAAGGACAGGAAGATATACGACGAAAAGCAGACAAAGAGGAACATGAAAGACGAGTGGAAGATAAAATGAGACGAAAGACAGAAACAGAGGAGGAGAGAGAAGCCCAAAGAGAACAGCTGAGGAGATTAAATAACATACTGGAAAAACAAAGAAAGAAAGATGAGGAGAGGCGAAAACAGGAAATTGAAGCAGTTAAAGTCGAAATTAGAGGGAGTCGTAAGAGAGGGATTAGAAGATTGAGACTTGTATCTGGCACCCCCCCAGATGCGATGTTGTCACATCGTCGGATGCGATGTTGCCAGATTGTGGAGGTTTTCCCTAGATCTAGGAAATTTTCAATATATCGTGCACAATCGCTTATAACGATTCTATAACAATATAAAAAATTCCCAGTCCTAGGCGGGGTGCAGGGTCGTACGTAGAAGGTACCCTTTTTCGCTCATATCTCGAAAACTATGCGTACTACCGATAAGGCCATCCTGTACAATATTAAAGCAGGACATATGCAACAAAATAGCCTCTATAAATTTGTTCGCGATCTTCCATAGTTTTTGAGAAATGCTCGCTCAAAATTAACAATTATGAAAAAAAATTGCCTGACTTTTTTTTGCTTTATTTGACTTGATAACTCGAAGGCTCTTCGTCATACCAAAAAGCCGTAAGAGAGAACGTTGTAGACCATGAAATTTCCTTCAAGAATATATTATAATATTTTAGCACCTTCAACCGTTCAAAAGTTAGTGCAATTTTAACCTTATGTGTATGTAATTTCCGAGATTTTGCAGAAACACAGCTGCTGATCACTGTTGACCAAACAACCCAGTATAAGACTCAAGTTTACTATTTCTTTATATTCGGGCATTAGATTCTAAGACAATGAAATCTGGAAGCTATTAGAGTAAAAGGATCATCCTGTGTGGTGATACTCTATATATAACGGAGTTTAAACTAATTCTGAAAGGATCCTCCCCTGGAAACTTATTACCATGGTCTGTCCTGTATTTTCTCGTTTGCTCTACAGCATTATTATATTACTCAGCTTTGTGTTTTTGCTGCATTAAATCTAATATAACCGCGTATCTTTCAAATAGACAATGGAGCGCGTGAAGAAGAGTTTATCATAAATTGGATTGGGGTAGTGTGTAACAACATGTAACAAAGGGATGAATAGGGAAATGGAGGAGTAGAAGGAGTAGCTTTCCGGTTACCTAGAAGCCACACCGTTGGGGATGTTCCCGGATAATATGTGTATAAGACGATTCCAATTTAAACAATTATTGGACACTGCTTGTACTTCATTCAATAAGCATAAACATAGGAGTTAGGAATAATAATGTAATTAAGATTATTTAGATTTTTGCTTTTCATAAGTGGAAACGGATAGATTGACCTGGATGAAATGGACCTGGTAAATCGGTAAAATAATATAAAATTATTTTAATGAACTAGGATCGAAGAAAAAATAACGAAATTATTTTTTCAATATAGACATAAAATAGATCACAAATATTTATTGTTAATAACTTTTTTCTTCTACTTAGATAATTTATCAGGATTACCACAAGGGTATATTTCGGACACTTTGCTATTTTTTGTTTTGTTTAAACATCTTATGTTCTGTATCCAATTGGAATGTAGGTAGGTATAAGCTTATGCAGAAAACAGTGCTGGACTCGCATTTTTGTATTGGCAGTTTAAAACTAAACTCTAGTTAATTGAATTTAATGTTGTTTGGTAGTAAAAATAAAGTTAATTATGTTAAAAGCAAACTAAACATTAATATAGGTGGCGCAACCAATATTCAAAGAGGCGAAGTGTGTACGGTTAATTTTTGAGATTAATTTCAGCTTTAAGAGCTATGTAGAAATACAAATTCCTCCTTAAAATTAATATTTTCTTTAGGTTTAGGTTATGCCCATATCTGACAAATTATATTTTCACTTTTTTTTAAATGCACTCAAACTTAAATTAAATAGAATGAACTTAGTTTCTTAAAATGTTTCTCGTGGGATGAGCGGTTGTCCCGATATTAGGCTGAAAACAAAAGCAAAACTTTAAATTTTTATTTTTTGGAAAAAACGCCAATTTTTGAAATGCCATTGTGGATAAAAATTTGAACAATAATGTCAAAAAACGCATAGTTTGTGAGTTAAACTGCAAAACTCGAAAAGTCCGAAAACGTTTCAGTTTTTCACATACTACGCAGGCAGCTAGCACTTTTTTTTGCCTACAAAACGTAGATTCATACTTCCCTATCGGGTCCAAATAACATACCTACCGAAAATTCAACTTTAACTGGCGTTTTGCGTTTTTAAACCTTTATTTATTGAATATGACTGGCTTATAATGTTTCTTTTATAGATCCGCCCATCGAAAATGTTTATTGGTGAAATGCTTCTACGCAATGAACCAATACGCACTTAAAAACTGTGGTAATGGCCCACAGTAATCTCGCATGTGATGGAACCCCATTATGTTACAGTTTTAACACTATAGATTAAACACGATACAGTTGCCACTTAAAAGGAGGTAGCCAAGCGTTTACTGCATTTATTTCACACGACTAATAATAATAGATCCAATTAAATACAACAAAGCTGCTCTATGTGGCTGTCTCTATAACAAACATTTTAAATAATGGATCGACTAATGCACTTTAGAAAAGTTACTTCGAAGTAGGAACTGTTTGTTAATGCAGTGTCAATTGAAGTGTCAGAGCACATCTTCGAATTATATTCAGTTGTGACAGACATGTTCAAACAGATTCACTTACATTAGGAAGTGATATTTTGCAGACTGATGCTGACATCCATTTGAGACAATTTTATTGTATACATCTGGATATAATGGGTGTCTCAAAATTAACGCAAGATTTTAATTTGCCACCATTTGTGCAGTAAAGTGTTGGCAACCCTAAACAAAAAATAATTCGATAGCTGACAGTTTAGGGTTAGTAAAAATGGAGCGTTACACTATTACACTAACTGTTACACTAACGCAACAACTGAAGCCTAAAGAACAAGCACAGCGAAGAGAGTTCGTTGAATGGATTATTGAACATCAACAAATGGATGCTGATTTTTCGAGCAACATCATCCTAAGCGATGAAGCACATTTTCACCTTGATGGCTTTGTTAATCGCCAAAATTTCCGCTTTTGGGGTTCTGAGAACCCACATGTGATTGTCGAAAAACAAATATCCACAACGTGTCACTGTTTGCTGTGGATTTTGGGCTGTAGGCATAATTGGACCATACACTGAGCTCGTAAAGTTTGGAATAAATTCAATTAATCGTTATTGAAGGATTTTCACAGGAAATCCTCGGACACGTCAACTTTATTTTATAAAATGTCACTTTTTTCAGCCATCGATTTTTTTTTGTTTTGTTCGTTTTTGAGCTATGACGTCATCGACAATTTTTTTAAATGACAACCCATATTTTTTTTCACGGATTTCGATAGAGCACATTTTTCTGAGTGCGAATATGTCAAAAACATAGTACCTTTAACATTAAAGTGTTCGAGATATTCGGTTGCAAAGTTTTAAGAATGAATTATACAAGCGATGACCAAATGCTAATCATTTATCAAGAAAGCGCAGGAAAAACAACAGTTTTGACAGTTGTCACAATTTTGAAGTTTTTCCTCGCAAGTTTGTGTTTTAATCAGTTGAATAATATCATTAAGTAAGTTGATTAATCATTATTCCATCATAATTCATTTTATTTAAAAATGGTCCGTCGTTTGAGTGAAAGGGAAAGAATCGAAATTTTGATGATGATCGGTTACGGGGACAGAGCTCGCACACAAGTAGAAGTTTGC
This sequence comes from Tetropium fuscum, assembly GCA_964058915.1. Classification (NCBI taxonomy): domain Eukaryota; kingdom Metazoa; phylum Arthropoda; class Insecta; order Coleoptera; family Cerambycidae; genus Tetropium; species Tetropium fuscum. The sequence continues at coordinate 4,763 of CAXKVY010010614.1, forward strand.
CGTTTATTTAACAACAAATATCCAAACAGAGAACCAATTACACAGTCCACCGTTAGCAAAATAGAACAAAAGTTTTTAGAAGTGGGTCATACGAGAGATCGCCCTAGAACGGGTCGTCCACCAGTGCAACAAGATGTTAAATTGAATGTTCTACTAGAGCTTCAAGAAAATCCCCATTTACCCACCCGCCAAGTGGCGGCAAACAACGGAATAGTTCAAAGCTCCGTCTTGAAATATTTGAAATTGAACAAATGGCATCCGTATAAAGTGGTTTTGGTCCAGGAGTTAAACGAAGATGATCCTGACCGTAGGTTACAGTTTTGCCAAACCATGTTGCAACGCCTGATTGATGACGACGGATTTTTACGCAATATTGTTTTTTCTGATGAGGCTACCTTTTATCTCGACGGCACAGTTAACCGGCAAAACTGTAGATATTGGTCTCCTGAAAATCCACACTGGAAAATGGAAACTCGTAGTCAGTTTCCACAAAAAGTTAACGTTTGGGCTGGTATTGTAGGTAATCGTATTTTGGGCCCATTTTTCTTTGAAGGCGTATTAACAGGTGAAATATATTTAGAATTTTTAAGAGACGACTTAGTCCCTGCACTTGCGGTACTTTACCCAAATGACGTAGATCCAGATCTGCCCCATCACACGATATGGTACCAACAAGACGGTGCACCACCCCATTTTGCAGTGATCGTTCGCGATTATTTAAACCATGTATTTCCTAACCATTGGATTGGTCGCAGGGGAACTATCGAATGGCCCCCTAGATCTCCAGATCTCACTCCCCTAGACTACTTTTTATGGGGCTATTTAAAGAGCAAAGTCTATTTCAATAGACCAAATACCATCGAAGAATTAAAGGACAGAATTCGCAATGAAATTCGAACCATTCAACCCGATACTGTTGGTAAGGTTCTGCAGGAGTTTCAGTGGCGGATGGGATATTGCCAGGAAGTGAATGGAGGTCACTTTGAAAATTTACTCTGATTTTATTTTTTACTTTAATTATTTATCATTTATTTGTTAAAATATTTTTTTATTTGTTTAAATTGTTGTTAAAAAATTAAACAGATTACTCCCAAATCTTTCAAAATGTTCGATAAGCTACCAAAATAAATAATATTACCCCTTAATCTTTTAAAATGTAATAAGCTATAAGCTATTAGAATCAATAAGCTATGAAAAATCTTGACCCGCCCGATAGCTTATGCATGGTGCCATGGTACATTTTATAAACTTTGCAACCGAATATCTCGAAAACTTTAATGTTAAAGGTACTATGTATTTGACATATTCGCACTCAGAAAAATGTGCTCTATCGAAATCCGTGAAAAAAAATATGGGTTGTCATTTAAAAAAATTGTCGATGACGTCATAGCTCAAAAACGAACAAAACAAAAAAAAATCGATGGCTGAAAAAAGTGACATTTTATAAAATAAGGTTGACGTGTCCGAGGATTTCCTGTGAAAATCCTTCAATAACGATTAATTGAATTTATTCCAAACTTTACGAGCTCAGTGTATTTTGTTGAAAATGAGGCTGGTCAAGCAGTGACTGCTACTGGTGCTCGCTATCGCGACATGATAACACAGTTCTTTCTGCCGAAATTGGATGATATTGATGTGGCCAATATGTGGCTTTAACCGGTGCCACATGCCATACAGCCCGTGAAACATTTTAATTACTGCATGAGACATTTCCAGGCAATGTACTCTCTTGTTTCGGTGATCAGAATTGGTCCTCTAGATCGTGTGATTTAACACGCGAGGAAATTCAACGCTGCATCAACAAAATTCAGCCACATTTATGCAGAATGGTCATGGGAAATTTCGACAAACGAGTGCGTATGTGCATGCAAAACCGTGGAGGAAACAATAACAATCAAAATGCTAAAACTGTGTTTTCTATTTAATTCAAATCTTGCATTAATTTTTAGACACCCTTTAATACAGGAGTCAATGAATTTTTTTCGTACCTATTTTCCTTGTTGGATATTTATTCGAAATTGTCGATAAATGACGTTTATCGGTTAGGAGACAATAGCGAAAGGTAGAACTATTCTATCTACTTCAAGTAAGCGGCCTGAAAAGTGACAGACAAAAAGATTAAGCGGATTTAGTTACCTACTTTTTAACATGCTGGCCCTTTTTTTCTACTCTAAAATGATAATAAACGTTGTCAATTAATTATTATTATGACTAGTAAGTATAATAGCTACATTAGGGTGTTTATTTTTCGGTCCCATTGCCTAATCATTTGGCATTGACCTAAAATAATTTCTCCCAACGTTTTAGCTTCCTAGATCAAACCTGTGAACGGCGCAAACTGAGTTTGTTTCCCATTCAATTAATATGGGAAAATCGACGTTTTTACTCAAACATGAATAGCTGGTAGAAATTGTTTTTTTCAATAATATTTGAAGGCAGCATTTGTTATTTTCTTGTGAATGCAGTGATGTTATTGTGTTTCGAACCGTAGAAGTGTGGGGGTAAGTGATACAATATTTTGTTAGGTATTTCAAGTTTGTTATTTAATGACTCATCCACATAGCCCTCAGCTACAGTGGAAGATTTCCATCCTCCGTGGCATTTAAGTAAGGTTATGTCTGCTCCTGCATCAGCCAGCCACGTAGCCGACGGTCTTCGCAAGCAGTGCCCTGTATATTCTTGGGCATTCGCAAGCTTCAAATGAGATGCACTTTCAACGCCTAATTAAATATTTGTCGTCTGGCGCTTCTGTTAAACATTTATGAAAATGTTCCCGTGTCAACGTTTTCGATTTTTTTGGAACATGGCCAACTTTTCCTTTTTAGAAAGGCCCTTAATTTCATAAATTTTGAAATATCAACGTTTCTCCTAATTTTCAACATAAAATTTAACATTAAATAAGCCGATGATTGCTTATACGAAGAAAAAGAAAAACGGCAAATAATATAATCATTATAAGTAAGTATATATAGGTACACGTTTATATTTAAAATCTATTTGAGATTTTACTCTAGGAGGATAGTATTTGTCTATTAAAATATGGCACAACACATTTGGATATTTGGAAAATAATAGGATAAGGTTACCCAACCGCTCTATAATATTTTATTAAACAATGACTGGTACACTACAACTATGGAGAATGCTTTACTCGATAAAAAATTGATCAAGCAAAACATTTATAACATATTTTAATTCCAGGCACTTTGTCAAACTTTGTAAAAAGTCATACATACGTATAGTTGCGGTCCTAGGATGAATCCTTGAGGAATACTGACAAAAAACTAAATCCGATTCCAATATGACTTGATAAGATATACGGTCATTTCATACCCAAGCAGTTTAATAATAATATGAATTATCTAATGTATGGAAGACCTTGTAGAAGAAATCTGTATAAATTTCAACGACATAGATCAAGAATAATCTATATCAATTGATATACGTCCACATGGGATCAGTCAAAGATCGCTCTCTTGTAATGAAGCCACGTTAATTTATATCAATATTATTTTTATTTGAAAGTAATGTGTTGTTATTATATAATCAAACCAAAATTTGTTGTCAACAGAAAATAAGTAGATATGTAGATAAATGAATGAATTGAAAACCAGTTCACAAAACATATTAATTACCTCACAAAACAATTTATTTAGCTTTGTACTACCATGCCTAAACGCTAAAGAATGAACTGCTAACGATGTAAATTTTATAATTCTGTACCAGTGAAACTCATCAGGGCGGGAAGAATTTTCCTTCTATAACTATTGGCATCGCTTATTAAGACAATAAACTCGGTCATCTGTACTAATATCCAAAGTGGAAAGGCAAAAGATAATTGTCAGCCGAACAATGGACAATTGGAAAATATAAAGGACTCCCGTCATCCCTTTCTGCTACTTGATCTGGATGAATTTTAAAAGTTAAAAGAGAGTTACAACTTTGCACTTGACAGCATTTCTCTCGTTAGTCTCGTAGTCTTTCTGGTGAGTGGAATAGTTCACTTTAATGTACCTGAAATGTTTTGATATTTGTACTCAAATCTTAAATGATAACAGAATTAATCAACAACAACAGTTAATATTATGGAAGTATATATTACGAGTATGAGAAATATACCTCTTTAAAATTAGAAAAAAATACATATTTTTGGAAATATTACTCTCGGGATGATGAGATTCAGAAAAGAAAGGATCTTGTAAAGAGATAGGACTGTTCTAGTTCAAAATCCCATGTGTTTTCTATTTCCATATGCTTAATTGTGCAGTAACTGATTACAAAATTAGGGAATATTTCGTGGAGACACCACTATATATATATATATATATATATATATATATATATATATATATATATATATATATATATATATATATATATATATATATATATATATATATATATATATATATATATATATATATATATATATTTATATATATATATATATATATATATATATTGTGATATGTTCACGAAATATTGTAGGTTGTGTTGTGTAGGAAAAGAGTTGTCGGCAAGCCTCGAGGCGTTATTAAACTACAGCCGAAGTATGTAATCGAAATTCTAGATACGGATTTTATAACCAGCCATAAGTGGGTTGTAAAATCAAAATAGCCCGCAATAAAAGCTTTATATGACAGGTAACCGTTAAACGGTTTAAGAAACTTCCGTAAATAAGTTAACTTTTTAAGACTGAGAAATAGTTGGGCCTATGCTGGAATTAAAAAGTTATGTTTCCCGGACTTTATTGACTGCTGGAAGTTTAACTGGGGGATTTACCAAGTGACCAAACAAACTTTTTAAGCCGTGTTAACAATACTGCTTGTTAAATCACTTCTCTTGGTATATTTTAAAATACTTAGCGATCCTGCGAGGAAAGTTTTAAGAGCTGAATATTTCTCTTGTTGTTTTATTTACTCTGCTAACTTTCATTCGTGGTTAATGGCACATTTTAATTAATACAATGTTTAAACAAAGCCATTAATTATAGACTTTTATGGTTCATTGTCTACTAGTGCTCATAGTTGTTCTAATTGTATTAATGGCAATAAACAAATAGTGATTTTAATCATGTGTTTCTAAAATACGTGTGACACTAAATAACAAATTTATTACTAGGAATTAAGGAATCATATTTTACATTTTTACATAATATATTGAGATAAACGAGAATATAGAACCTAAATCGGCCATCAAATACAATAAATACAACAAATTAAAATCTTATTAAATTCAGTAGCCTACAACTAACGATCAGACAATAGCATATAATATGCGCAAACAAACACTTGCCTATAACCAACGAACAGAGTATAGCTGAACGACAAACAGCTACGCGCATGATGGGTCGAAACATAATATCGTTATAGCTAAATAATTAATCGCCACAAAAATCTATTTTAAGTGAAATTACAATAGACAAGTGATACTAATAATTACCTAAATTAATGGATTAATTAAAAGATTAATGCAAAAGCATAAGTGTAAACAATGGTTTCGAGAGTTTAGCTAGGTAGCAAAATGAAAAATGGAGAGGAAACCCGCCACACAGAAAGTGAAGTTACACAAGAGAAATTGAAATTAACTGTATGAAAGCATTCAGAATTCAAAATTATATTATATGATAATCAAAGTGTAATAGTTTAAAATGAAATTAAATAAATCAAATATTATGAATCAATCTGATTAGTCAGATCAAAATAACAGAACAAGAAAGAAGTATATACTTAGGAAGCTGCATCTGTTGTTAATGCGGTACATCCGTAGCAAATACCAACAATTATAGAGAGTTCAGTATAGCGAATTCAGTACGGAGTTCAAGAAAGCAACAGCCACGCTCGTGAATTTTATAATTTTTATGGAAAAAAAGTAATTGTAAATTTATATAATAAGTAGTGTTAATTTGTGCTAAGTAAGCAATAATACCAGTGTATATGGTCGAGAAGCAGGAAAACTGCATGAATATGTGTTTTAGACATTACAGCCCAGCAGCAAATAATATAAATTTGAAGGTAAATAGATCCCAAGGTGAGATACCAGAAAGGCAGTCAGCATTCCAGATGTAGTGTAGCGATATCCCGCTAGATGACACCACCACCAGAGCCCAGCAGTGTAGCTCGCGAATAAGTGAAATCCAAAGCAACAAGTTTTATGAAAGTTCATAAAAGGATTAACATATTTTACAACAAGGTAATAAACAATTCTAAATTTGCTATAATTAAGAAATATTGTGTCAGAGGACTTGGTTCCATGTAATTAGATTTAAGTTACGTAGGTTTTTGTCGCAGGATAGGAATACGGTTCTAAAATTTTGTTTTCAAAATATTCAGAACAAATAAAATGCAGTCATATGCAGTCACAATTTCTTCTTTCTTATTTTGCAATTTCAGGGAATATTTTAAAAAAACTAATGCAACTCTAAGCTTCACAAAATTTAACATTTTTAACAAAAGTTTTGCATACAATTAGATTCAGTTATGATGAGTCAGTAACTTCATTTATCAAATAATCTTTTATAGAAATTTTATATAAAAATTAATAAGCCTAATTGGACCCCCTCTAAGACGATAGAGTGCTCATGGCTAAAGTGATCCTGCAACTAAATAAATAAAAATCAGTGTTCACAGAACTGGCGCCCATAATAAAAGAGAAGGATTCAATAGGGAATAAATAGAGTAGATAGAGTAAATAGAGTAAGTATCCTATAAGCAGATTAAATATTTCTCCATCATACTACTATTACAATATCTCACTATTTCAAAAATTACACATAAACATATAAATACAATATATCACAAATTAACTTACCAACGTAGGAGCTTCTTAAAATTTTCATAAATCATTTTATAACAACTGGCGCCTATAACCAACGTAGGGCATTATTAAATATTACATAAACCAATTATCACAATATATTATTTTTTAATAACAGAACATTTGCATGCAACAAAATAAAAATGTCCCTATTCATTGCATAAGATAATTGTCTGTCAACAAAACGTCGTCAAGAAAATCTCTGCGCTAAATCGTTAAATTCACACACGTAAAGGAGACACTGTTACGAAGAATGCACATAATTATAAACCTCATTTTATATCCTGGAAATTATATCTCACGCGAAAATAAAAGTCAAAACAAGTCTTCAGTTTATTATATACATTATGAAATGGAGGAATAATAAAAGCCAGATAAGATCGCAATATAGTTAACCTATTTTAATAAAAATCTTGTATTATATCAAGTTTTATATCGCCATAAATATACAATTTCAGTCTTATTAGATGTAAAATCCGACCATATGCGGTCGGGAAATTCCAGAGAAATTTGCAGCTGCCGAAGTGGAAATCTATAACGCCACGGTCATAAAAATGACAGCAGTTTGTAACCGGTGAAAAGCTAGGGTTACTTCAATGCGACATTGATTATTACTGGCATATCCATCGTTATGATAGGCGAATGGCCGCATATCCCCGGAGGACCGAAATAGGACCTGCAGCTACAGAATCAAGGATACTGCAGATCTGATCATTTATCTGTCACCTATTGACCACACAAAAAAAGAATTCTAAATATGATATTGATTTTCTATAAATTCATTGATCATATTTATATCAGTAAATTATGTACTTGTCCAAAATTAAAGTGGGCTGTATTTTTAGAAGAAATATCATATTATTGCTTATGTATTACTAGCTGTCACTCGCGACTTCGTCTACGGGAATTTAGCGTGCGTTCTGAGCCCTCGCGACAGGCAGCTTTTGTGATATTAAGTCGATGGAAGGAGAAGCGGTGAGAGGCGTCTATTATTAATTTTTTAATATCTATTTGATTCGGATTTTTTTCACAACTTATTTAATTTTTTTGGCGTGGAATCCTAATTTTCTCCTAAAATGAAAGTAGCCCAGTTACTATTCATAACATCAGCTATCTGCCAGTGAAAGTCTCGTCAAAATCTATGCAGCCGTTTCAGAGATCTATGCAGCCGTTTCAGATAATTTCATAGATTTTTTTTGTAACGAACCCTAACGATTTTTCTAAAATAATAGTAGCTTAAGTTACTCCTCATAACATCAGCTATCTAGAAGTGAAAATCCCGTCAAAATCGGTCCAGCCGTTTCGGAGAATAGCTGAAACAAACACACCGACAGACAAAAATTTACTGTTTAAACTGTTTTTTTATGCTTAAAAAAAATTCATTGTCTGTTAAATCCCCCAGAACTGTAAATAAGCATAGTGCCAAATAATAACACATTACTAAATTACGTAATAAATCATAGAAAGTGAAATACTGCCGGAATTTTGTTCGAGTGAAAGATACACACACATGTTACAAAGTGCTTTAAATAACAAAAGATGTTTAACCAAACCGGTGTAAGTATACGTATTCACTATCTAAATCATTTGAGATATGTATGTGGAACCGAGGTAGCGTTTATATGAACATTAAATCATCCTTTCCATAATTACAAGCTTGTGGGGTAAATAGGAGCAAAGCTAACATTTGCAAATCGATTCCTGTAAGTAATTCGCATTGGTAATCTGTATTTTAGTAATATGGCATTGAGAAGTATTTATTTCAAGCCGGGGAAATTGGGTATAATTGTAACAATGTTTATTATGTTATTTAAAATTTAAAAAGTATAAAAATAACTCGGTATAGGACAAACATAAGGCTATAAACATAAATATTACTGTGTTGTTGACTTCACCAACAAATGTAGCCGCAGGTGACAATTATTCTATAATGTATGAGGGTCAAATGTCGAAAAGTATAAAGCATATATAAGCTACTCCGGCCCCCGGGCCGGATGCGGCCCTCCACCAGCTTCCATCCGGCTCGCGAGAGATTCAGAAAATTCAAGTACGATATCAATTCGATCGAGTCAGAAATCGTCGTTAGAAAGAGACAAACAGATTAACATTCGTACATATAAACCGCTCAGCGCGCGTGTCATTTCATTACTCCTTAACAACCGATGAGGTTCGCATCGCATATTCACGTACGGTCAAGAGTACGAAGGGAAATATTCAAGCAAATTCTATGAACAAATGTGGTATGAGAAAGCGGAAAGTGGACACAGAATGTCGTCAATTCCAAGACAAATGAACTGATGAATACTTTTTTATCTTGCACAGGGATAAACCTATAAGTTTGTTGTTCAATGAAACAATTTCTGTTTTAAAAGAATGCAATATGAAGCGGCATTACCCTAGCAAGCATTTCGCTCAATATAATTTACTCACGCGCCATTTAAGAAAAGATAAAAAATTAATTTTCGATTTAGGAGAACAGCCACCAATGTTCCATTCACAAAAATACAAAAATCAAATCTAGACAGTGTTGTTACAGCTAGTTTTATAATTATTTTCCAAATAGCGATAACATCGAAGTAGTTTTCTCAGGGACAGTTTGTTAAAGAGTGCCCAGTAGATGTAGCAGACCTTTTGTGCCCAGAAAAGAAGAAAGAATTTGAGAAAGTGAGCTTATCTTGACGTACAGTTCGACGTATAGATATGATGGTGATATCAAAAAAACATTGACCGATAGATTGGCTGATTTTCAAGCATTTTCGATTGCTTTGGATGAAAGTACAAATTTTTTTGACCCAGACCAGTTAGCTATTTTTATATGAGGTGTTGCTGAGGAATTTGCAGTGACAGAGGAATTACTGGCTTTCACTGGTCGGTTCACGAAAAGGTTTTATCGGAATTCTGAAGAAAAGAACAACCGCTATGAATGTGCAAGAATGTGATTTAATAATTCTGCATTGCATTGTTCACCAACAAAACTTGTGCTCTAAGTCCAGTCGACTGAAGAATGTTATGGATGTGGTAGTAAATACCATTAATTTCATTAGATCCCATGGTCTTAGCTATCGCCAGTTTAAAGCATTTTCATATGAACTCTCTACAGAACACGATGATGTGACATATTAATGCGAAGTAAGTTGGCTAAGCAAAGGAAATGCTAACTTGGTTTTATGACCTTAGAAAGGAAATAGCTAACTTTATGGAAATGAACGAGAAAATATTGCCGTGATTTGTGATCCAACTTTGTGACTTGGTATTCCTGGTAGACATTACAGGACACTTAAACGACCTGAAATTGAAGCTTAAAAAACAAGGGCAATCGGTAAATCATCTATTCAGCCACCTTAAAGCTTTTCAAAAGAAAATTCGTTTATGGAAAACACAAATGAAAACATTGAATACATTCTTAAAGTTAATTAAAGACTGCAATCAGAGTTTGAAGTCTAAATTCAGAGAAAAAAGCCTAATTAAAAAAAATACAGACATTGCTCTTCTGGGCTTCGTATTTACATCTCCAATGACAGGTTAATATAAAAATGAGTTTTTATTTTTAGATGATAAGTATTAAATTTTCAAGTAATGTATTTTTTTGTCAATAGAAATAATCCAAAAATTTATTTTGCAGCACGATTTTAAAGCATTGTCTCCAAGACGAATTTTGAAGCTTGAACAGCAAAACATCTGCAAGCCCATTTTCTATTTATTACTTCTTTATATTGGTCCGTGGACTGAACCTATTTTTGGCGAAATTCAGTGGATTACCATCAGAATTAGAGACAGTTTAAAAGGAATCATCAGTTATCACTCTCCCCTACCATCAGTAAACCAGCAGCAGTCGCTCCATTTCATAATTACAAGCCACATTTATCCATTTAACACTCGAAATATATACAGTCTCCCCGGGACGTAAAAAGTAATAGATACAATGAATATATTTTACTAAATTGGTCGAGGAGGCCTCGCCGTCAAATGTCACCTGCTGTGTGTGTATACTTAATGCCTGACGATAGTTCCAGATCTCGAGGAAGATTCGCCCACGAACGCCATGTTCTTTGTATTTCCCTTCGCATGACACTGTACATGTATCCATCAACTTCAACGACTCCAATGGGTTCAAGTAATTGAAAGCTGGTGAAATTGCTTCTAGATTTTTTAGGAAATAGAATCAATTTATTGAACGACAGGTTGATGTATGTTGAGAGATTAAATTACATGGCCTTTCCGGGATATATCGTTAACTCTTTGATACGGAATTAGTCTATCGACACTAGCAATGAGGTCGTTCACCACATATGCATTGGAAGCGAAAATGAGCGTGCTAATTTATGCCATTAATAAACATTTATCATTGGTATAATTCTTTGAATTCCATTTTCATTATTTTTTTCCTCGTGAAAAATTTAAGGGGATTATTTTATACATTTTATACAGCAGCAGAGAAATACTTTCTGTACTGCTGCTTTTCTCTTTTCCGTTAATAGGCCCACAGCTTAGATATCGGCACGGGCCCTGTTGTCTTGTGGCATATTGAAGAACGATTTAATAGTGAAACGTATATTAGGATTTTAGACAATATTATGGTCCTTTCTGTGTCAAAACTATTTCCTAATAATGAATTCATCAATAAGATGATTATTCCATTCGTACTGCTCATACCGTAACTAATTGGTTTCAAGACAATAACATTAATGTTCTTAACTGGCCCTGTCATAGTCTAGATCTTAACCCTATGGAAGACATATGAGGAGAAGTACCTTCAAAATGCGGAATGTGAGACCACGGAATGCCCAAGAATTACTGGAAATAGTACATAATGCTTTGGAAAATATTATTACCAATGATTATTGTATACTTATAGAAGTAATAAATACAAGTAAATAAATAAAAACGATGCAATAACGAAATATTAATAGCTAGTTTCTTGTTAAGTTGGATATGCTTTGTCCTCTGATCCAGGATTTCTCCACTTTTTTCTCTCCACTTTTTTAAATTGTTACACATCGAATTTCACCTATGTGTAGCAAGCTGTACACCAAAAATGAGGCATCTGAAAACTTTTAACAAGCCTACGAGTATACCATTGTAATACCAAGTTAAATATACCAAGTTAAAGTGTGATAATATTTTAACAAATTAAAAAAAACTACGTTTCATACTCACGAGATGTGTAGTTAGAAATGATGTTGTGTACTATTAGAAAAAAAAAGTTTAACCTCAACTTACTTACGTTGTTGATATTATAACTAAGTATATCTGTAAATAATCATGTTGTATAATAGATTAACTATATTTGAGTTTTAATTATGTTATAAATCACTTAGCGTAGATATTTCTCGCTATTGTGTAAGACAATTTGGTAGGTATCAAATGAGATATTATCAGAAATGATTACGAATGCAAATTTATATATCTATATATCGAGATATATCAGATATGGAAGGGAAAATGATGCTATACTAAATAGGAAGTAGGAATGTAAACTGTAGGTATAGTAGGTATAGTAGACATAGTGAAGGTGTTAAAATGCTATACATAAATAAACTCGATAACTAAAGTGAGAAACTTTGCATGGCATAAACAATAGTATAGAAAATAGTACATGGCATAGAATTTATTTTAAAAATAAATCAAAAGAGCAGGAAAACAAAAAGGGTGGAAACCAAGGAAGAAAAGTAATAATTGAGAGAAAAAAGTAAAGGCCAGGGGGAAAATAAGAAACTGAGATTGGAGATATAATTTTGCAAGCAGTTTGCAGATAGAAAAAAGGGAGAATAGTATTAAAATTTAATCAAAAGCAATATTAGAAAGTTCAGGTATCATATCACTGGAATGTCGTCATGGCTATAAAATGTGATATCAAAACTTATGTACAATTTTTCTAAATTTATCAGTTACTAACATTAATAAAATAACAATTTTAAATAGAGCTCATAGATATAAGATTTTAGTGAAACCAATTCGGACTTAATACCCAATATTCTTTAAATGTCAGAAATGTCAAAATTTTTATATTAGGTTAAGTAGCGGATAGATTTTTTTTATAATAGTTTATTAAATATCATTTTCTCTTTTCCACCATATAATAATATTCTAATTTGATCATATACCTAATCATATATAATCATATACCATAATAATCGAATTTGTTATAAATAAATCTGTTATATATATATATATATATATATATATATATATATATATATATATATATATATATATATATATATATATATATATATATATATATATATATATATATATATATATATATATATATATATATATATATATATATATATATATATATATATATATATATAGAAGAAGGACTATTTATCTAATTAGCAAACACAGGAGACAATACTGAATTAAATTATTTCCATTTCAATTCCCACGCATCACAGAAAGTGAATATGTAAAATGTAATGCCCCAGAACTTAAAAATATGCTCTCTTAAATCCTTCAAAGTTGGTATTAGTAAAGTTTCAGCTGCATAATGCACAGGATGATATACACCCGCCGAAAAATGGACTTTATTATAATTTGGCCTCGCTGGCTTAGCTGGATAATTTAGGCACGTGTATGAAAGATAAATTATAAAAAAATTCTCAGGTATCAACTTTGATATCTAGATATATAAAGGGGACTACGGAAATAATGACACGATATACTAAAAATATTCGTTTTAATCACGAGAATTATACTCGAAAACTTTTTTCATATAAAACTTTCAAATTTGGAAGTGACAAACAAACTCCGTATATATAAAGTAATTACGACCCTCTTATATTTCAATCTTCGTACTCGCAGTTGCAATTTCACAGAACGCGGCGAATATGATTGATTATAATGCAGAGATTTCGGGCGGTCGTGTAGCCTATCCCCGGCAAAGTTTCGCACTCCGGTCGGCCCCTCGCCGTGTTTCTGCGGTTCCTATATTAATGCATCGAACTTCTGATCCGTATTTTATGTCTCGGTGGAAACTTGATGGGTTTTTTATGTCGTCATTAATAAATAATGACCACGGGGTGTGTTTGGTTTTGCTTTTTAGGAATCATTTGCGTTGGGAATATCAGCGGGTGAGATTGGCGGATTTGGAATATGTACGTACTCAGGCTGCTGACGTAGTTATCATGTATTGCATTAAAAAAAACATGTGTCTTTTTCAGCGATACTCTGCAGGCTTCTTCTACTAATATTTCATTTCGTCGCTTGTTTGGATACCCAAATCCGTAATCTTGTGATCCTATCGTTTTATCTTTCTTAAAAGAAAGTACTGGCAGTTTTTAAACATTTTTATTATAAATGTTTTTATTAGTATCTATCGCAATTCCCAATTTGAGGGAAATGCCCCTGGGCAACATCATCACCTTTTGTAGCAATAATTATATATATATATATATATATATATATATATATATATATATATATATATATATATATATATATATATATATATATATATATATATATATATATATATATATATATATATATATATATATATATATATATCAATCTTCAGTAAAATATAAAAAATATAACAGACACACAGAGTTGCATATGCTCTAATTTCTGTAATTAATGCTTCATAACTAAATTTGCTCATCGATCTTACTCACACTATAAGCCTTTTAATTTACACTCTAGGGCGATGCAAACATTTTTCTGGAATAATAAATAATCTGGTCGTTAGATTAATTACAGAGTCTTGATTGTGCTGAGTTTCTAATTTGATCCACGGATGAAGTGCTGCTTTCAAGGCTACTCTTAATAGCGATAGCAACTGTAGTAAAGTAGATTAATGGTATTTATAACCTATATCAAAAATCCTATGATTTAGCTCTAATGTACCTGGCAAGAAATAATTTGTTTGCCATATTAAACTGCAATTCTCCTAGCGCCGCTCTACAAAAAATTAGATTACCATTGAAAATAATTTTGCAACAAACTAATGATAGAAAAAGTTTCATTACTTTACTGAAATAACATTGCATGGTTTATTATGCCTTGTATTTCAAATAGTATATTTTTACCAATTTTACTAAATGTTTCCCAAATACAAAACTCTTAATTTACGAGACTGCAGGCATAATATAAATATTTTATTATTAATTATGTTCTTTAAGTCCTTTCCCATGAAAAGTATTATTACGTAATTTACGTCTGGGTAAACATTTGGAATTAGATATAGTATAAAATTTGGTTGAACATTTTGCATTTTTGGGAAACAATTTGTTTTGCACTGCCAGAAGAGTGCCAGAGAGGTATTTGGCTCCAAGATTAAACATGACCCAAATTTTGATAGACAATTATAATATGTTTGGGAAATACATTTTTTTTGTATGCATAATTTCGATGCATACAACATCGTGTTTTCCAGAGGGTCGTAGTTTTATTTGTGTGGGACTTTGTATTCCGAAGATATACCGGGGCTCTCCAGATAATACATATACCCGAAGAAATGTCGAATGCGCCGGGCAACTCTAATTATAGATTTTTAAAATACTTAAAAAAATTTTTTCTATCGGATCAAATTGTGAGGCTGAATTGGTTTTGTTTTTTTGTAAAAAATATTTTTAATTAGTAATAATTTACTAAAATTTCACATATTTTTTAAATATTCACTCAAATATTCAACAAAGAATATTTGATCTTTGTGTTCATTTTGTTCTGTTTTCTGATTTTGTTTGTTTTTAATGAATTTAGATATTATTTGTTCAGAAACATGGCTGGATTAACGTATTCCCGCCAGAGATGTTAGTATCAAAGCACAATTTTGGATTCATGTGAAACTACAAGCTAAGACATCCGAATACCAATATTCCCTTGTGCGTGGAATAGTTTAGATAATGTATTATTCGAATTTTTACCTGATTGAGATTTAAATATTGACTTATTTGAGAAAAATAAGAATAGTTGTACCTATTCAATTCAAACGTAGTTTGAGTTCAAAGTAGTTGTTTTCAATGGGCTCAACGAGATTTTATGCATTTTAAAGTTTAACATCTTCTGGATAACTGTGTGCCTAATGCTTTTATATATAATATGTTCAAATAGAACAAATATAAATAGTAGACTAGGTTTGTGTATTCTAAGAATTTGAGTTCCGTCAAAAACTGATGTCATAAAACGTTACTGCAAGTGTTGGAATATAAATATTTTAAATTCAAGTATAAATGATCAATGAAACAGATCGTACACTGCTCTGAAGATCCTCAACGAAGGTGAAAGAACTTATAAAACTTCTAAGTATTTCGTTTCCGTGTGTATGTCCATATATAGCACTGGTAAGTGTATCTTCCTTATTATTAGTCTATTTGCTTATTTCTCTATGTAACGAACTGCTACAAACCCAAGATTACTTTTCACAAAACAAATATGAATAGCAAAAAACTTCAAAGCTAATATATATATATATATATATATATATATATATATATATATATATATATATATATATATATATATATATATATATATATATATATATATATATATATATAGTGTTATTGTTATATATTTATTTTACAATGTTTTATATATTTACTGGCCTACTTATGGTATGGCAAATTGTAAAATAAAGTATCACTTATGGCATTGATAATTGAGACGATAATAGTGATCGCATAGCAGAGACAAACCTGATAACAGAACAGAATACTTACGCTCTCTTCCTGCTAATGCTTCCCTCCGTAGGGCGCCAGTTCTCAGAACAATTATTTTTATGAGGAGGGTTCACTATAGAGCATGACTCTCTCATAAGCCGTATTCTTGTAATGTATTTTATCTTTACCTAATTACACTAGCTAATTAACTTACTTTGCATTCACGTGGAGAATATTGACTAATGTATGTTCCATATATTCCCCTATTCTGCAACTATAGACTGCCTGGGAACGCCGCACTTGAAAAACGTAGAACTTTCTACCCGAATTACACTGAACTTGTATTATATCTTCTCGGAAACACTTATCCTTTGTTTAGTACTTGTCACACAAATTATTCAGCTTAAACTTATAAATTATACAATTTTTATTCACCCATTCGGATGGAGCAGCCGCTTGGGACGCTATGTTTTTTACTTCCCTCTTGTTATCCCTTCTTCCGGAAGTTCTACTTAATATAAACAACTGAACTTCACCTTAACTACGAGCTTCTCGTTATATTTTTTTACTTAATGTAGCCAATCATAGAACAGCTAGTATTTATAATTTCTTTGGTTTACCTTTTACAGTCATTATTTATGGTCTAAAGGTTTTACATTTTACATCTAATCTACACACATTATTTATACATCTTTCTCGCAATGTCAATATTATTTTCATCATAACATAGCACTGTCATGTTTGTATCTGGTTCGGGATTAAACTCTTGAAACTGCTTCTTTTTAGCGATGCTAACACATTTTTTTTTTAAACTAGACATACTTTATGTAGATGTTGTATTACATAAATTTTATTGCACTGTGTCTATCGCGATTACATGAGACTTGGATAAATAGTTTTGCGCTGATAAATAACTCTGATATAAATATAACTAGACACTGACCAATGAGATTCATGATTGCCGGTTGACATTTATGGTGTGCTGTTGAAGCATATAGAGATGCGTGCGTTAGCAATGTTACTAGAATTAGGACTTTTTATTTAGCATATAATTTACATTATTTCATTGTTTGATGTTTTTTTATAGTTTTTAACGTTTGATTTGGGCTCTAAATATTCATTTATCTCAATATATATATATATATATATATATATATATATATATATATATATATATATATATATATATATATATATATATATATATATATATATATATATATATGGGTTATCACAGCGTATTACACAGCCTACTAGTATTAGTGGAATATCAGAAACATTGATCGATGTTTTTGTTAGTTCTAAGTCAAGTTGGTTGACAAATATTGCGGTAATTACATAATATTGAGAGTATCACAGACCATCGTCTTGTTGGAAACTCAATATAAAGAAAAACATTCAACCTCCCCTTGTTCCGTTCTTATAGAGATTTCGGACTATTTGATTATAATTGATTTATTAATTAATTGCTACTGATTGATTGGGATATCACATATATACATTTAATTGTATCACATGATTGGCTTTCTATGTACCAATGTTTTACTGGCTGGTCATCATAAATCATGACAAAGAAGGTCTTCAGAATTATGAATTTCGCCACCTCCTTATTATTATTTATATGTTCTATTTCTATTGAATCAAAAAAAGAGACACAATATTATTATCATTTTTAATTTCCACTTTTAATTCATACCCCACATATATAATAGATCTGTTACATGCCGATTTGCTGGCGCCCAGAGGCTGATACGATTAATTTATATATGTACCTACTTAGTAGATTTTGAACCATATATGGCAGGTAAAAAGTATCTATTTAAATTTTTTAACATACCTACATACATTGAAAATATATTCATGTAAGAAGCAGCTGCTAAATTTCGTAAATCCATTGTACCTACCCGCTCGTAATTACTCGATACAAGCTAATATTCCCATATCAGATTTACGATCAGCACAATAAATCTATCATTCACAATGCCGCTCATGGTCCTAATTGTACGGGATCCCCCAATTAGTCATAGAAATCCATTCTGGGTCATAATTCCAATAATGAGATCCTTAATAATCCGCTATCAAAGAAGATACTTTCCACTCCCTCGGTAGTGACTTCCCTTACCATCATCCCCCCTTAATATCTCGTCATCCTATAACTTCTGGCTTATTAGTGTCTGCTGAATTAACCCTTCCTACTTCAACCCCGCATTAGAGACCTTTAGTTATTTGCTCTACAAACAGATAACGAGATCGTGTCTCCCTGTATTATTTATGGAAACATGGGAATTTGACAACGTGGTAGTATTACTTTGAATTCAGTTTGATGCTGGATAGAACAGCGGAATAACTAGTGGTTCAAGTAGATTTGTTTTTAATAAAATGCTTTCAGCCAAGATATTACATTTTATTATATTTCCTTTTACATAATAACAATAATAATTTCTGGAAGTGGTGATTGAATTTTTCAGAGAACAAGCCTATAAGGCGAGCGGTGCACCCCTAAAAATCTTGCCGTATCTGTCTTAGATTAGACAGCATTGAAAATAGTAGAAAATTTCAAGATGAAAATGAAAAGTTACTGTATTACAAAAAATAGTATGTTTAAGTATGAGTATTAACGATTATTCTGAAATCCAAAACATTAAAAAAAGTTCAGTAGAAACCAAGATATGAATTTTTGAAGTTGTCGGTTGTCGTTGTTTTGGCCATTTTCGGACCTTAAATCGCCTATAAACCAAAAACAGTGCATTTTTCGAAAATATTACAACAGACAAAAATTTTTGACATTTGCCCAATTAACTTAAAAACGGTATTTTCAAATAGCTTTTTATATGTTTCTTTACTTTGCAATATCATTGTTAATAACAAATTACCTACCGCTTGAACAAAAAAATATTTAGGAGGTTTTGGGAGGTTTTGCGACTTTTTTATTCATATATTTAGGGGTGCACCACTCACCTAATATAACACATGTACATATTGTAGATAGGGTAAGTCCGGGATAGATGGCCATCCTAGGAGAGATAGCCATAGTAAATATTTCCCACATTTGTCGTTAGATGTCAGCGCTGCTGCAATCATACTGTTAGTTTAAACGTCCACGTCGGTGCAACCATAACGCACACGTCGCTAGCTTGTTTTTTAATGTTATAGTGTGTTAAAACGATATCAAGGTAAGTAAAGTAGCTGTGGGATGTTACGTGATGAAGTCATATTTCGATTTTTTACGTCAGCTCTTTGGCTGAAACTAAATAGACAAATAAAACACACCTCAAAGTTTATCCTAACCTCAAAATAGTATCATTTTAACATGCTTTTGTAGAAATACACGGAATGGCCATCTCTCCCTGGCAAATCGGGTGAGATGGTCAACCTAATCTTTGGGTGAGATGGCCATAGTAATCGGTAATTTCACGGCCACCAGTATTGACAGCAATGGTACAAAAACGTGCAAAAAAAGTAGCGCTTCTCTTTACTTTTACTTTCTCTTAACATTTGTGTGACTGTATCGTGTCTATTTCTTGGCAAGATTATTAAGGAGGTTTGTGAGGCGATAGTGACCCACGCTGATAAAAATTTTAAATATACCGCCAAATAAATAATAGCAGCAGTATTTGGTTGTCCACAAGATAGCCAAAAGTTCTTCCTCCGTCGTATTAAATTTGTGTTCACAATCACCTGAGTCCTAGATGCCTCCGGTACGGATTGCTACATTAATTGCACCTGTCGTTAATATAAAGTATTTACTAATCTCTGGGTATTCTAATATCGATTCGTTGGTTAATTGTTGTATTTTTCAACCTTTGATATATAATACCTACGGACATATAATAAGAGAAGTTTCTCATATTTTAAGAGTCCAAAAAAACCAACATAGGGTCCTAAGAAATATTTTTTAATAGACAATATAGATAGACAATACCCAAATTTTTGTAGTAAAAGGCTTATCAAATTTTCCAAAGCTATTACCAAAAGGATCTACTTTGCCGTCTTGCATCTGTAGTGGTATATAGTATTAGGTACGATTTTGTAGTTTATAATAAAACTAAACTATATACATCAGTTTCAATAGTTTTCCTAAAGAATATTTTAGCCATTAGCATCGCAAAAATTATC
>CAXKVY010010615.1:0-27190 GCA_964058915.1 Tetropium fuscum
CTCTGTATCGAATTGAATTGAATTGAATTGGATTGAATCAAATCGACTGCCGAAGTGATTGTCCTTCGCAGTACTTGCTACCTATGAGTAGGTATTTTGGAGCGACATACAGTGGAGCACATCTAGCGCGGGTTGCCTGAAGCATCTGTGTCACGGGCTTGTACGGTCAACGTGTATTAACGGGGGCGGTGCACTGCGGGTCATGGTAATACGGGCGAACGGTTACAGTATATATTTTAAAATTCGAAAATTAGAAGTTTTCACTTCTATCGTGTAGTCATAAGCACTCACCCATGTTTGTTTATAAACTCAGTAAGTACTTACCTATGTATGAAACACGACCATTTTATCCAATTATGATTTTTTTTTATATATATTGCAAAATAAAATAAAGATTGACCAAGACTTGTTTAGATGGTATCGATTTCAGATATATTCATCTACTACTATTAATAATTATTATGGTGCGAAATAGTGTTGACCACGAGCTTGTCTGAAGTGACATTTCTCGATGTTGAAAAACATCGAGCTACCTATATTTAAAATATAAGGAACAATAATTATGTGGAGAAATATTTAGCAGTAGCTTTTAGAATTTTGGATACAATAATTAGTACTTCCTGTCGTTTATCTCGTATTTTATCCTGCTATTAATAATTTACCTTATATTATGTATAGTCACTCCACTACACTAATTTAATTACATTAAAAATAGATAACATTGTGGCATTTTTAGCCGGTATATATTAATGTATATTTACTGCAGCTGCACGTAAACTCATCACACACAAATCATAGATAAATTATGGCGTGTCTACACATGTACCAACATACTTTTTATGTTAATTATAGAACTAAGAAAGAAGTTTAAATTTATTACAATCGTTAATATGAATAATTTAATACAAACATATGCGGTACCTTTAGAGAGAACGCTATCGTCACATATTACAAACAAATTAATACGTTTAAATATAAACGATAGTAATAACTTTTAAATGTTTTAAATTTGTACAGGGTGATGATTGATAATATGGTAGACGCTGCCAGGGTCTGATACGGAGTATATATCTATCAAAAAATTACACACTGCACTCAATATTTCAAATAATTAATAAATTACTACAAATTTTATAAAATTCAAGTACATACATATATAAATCATTTTAATTTTGTTTATGATGTAAAAATTACGTATGGCGTTTTTAGGTGTGTTGTATTTTTATTTTGATTTCTAGAAAGTTTTTTATAAGGACTATTATTAATGAGGTTGTTAACCCTTTCTACCTTTATCAGCCTTTAAATAAAAAAATCTTTTTCTCGCAATGGTTTGGCAATTTATCTTTCCTCTTTGGATCGATTTCACTTATGAACGTTTATAACAATCTTCTTAGAAATTTGATTTCTGCAAGCTTCAAATCCTTTGGATGTGTCAGGAAGGTATTGAATAGAACGTTGACCTTCTGATGAATATTCCTTCTCGACGTACTTGCAATTAATCGTTTAAGTTTTCTGTTTTGTGAAAATAATGTTTTCATTAATTTTACCTTAATTGACATAAACATATTCCTCTGAAGGTCACACCACTGTTTATGTTCTAAACTACTTAAATTAAACGCAAACTTTTTAAATAGTCCGTATGCTTCTATTTCAAGCATACTTCGTTTACTGTACAGATATTTTATTTCTAAATCTAGCCATTTCTGTTTTGCAAAGAGAGTGACTTTTTGTGAAATTATTGAACTTTTAGGATCTTGAAATTTGGAAAAACTGAATCACGTTTACAGGCTTTTAGAAGCCAAATATCGGCATCTATTAATCTAATCTCAGTACTAAACTTACGGTTTGAGTTGCGCTGTTCGTAAAGCCATCCTGATCCTGAAGAGGGTTGGAACCAAATCAAGGCCGATCTCAATAATGGAAGAACAGAACAAACACCAGGCAACTGGATACTTCAAACGAAACGCTGTTGCCATCCCTTGAAACCCGGAGACTTTTGCAGGTTTAGAAATTAACAATTGTAGAAATAGTATGAATAGTGACAAAGGGCCTATCTCAAATAACCCTCTCTTTTGATTAGTCGATCATATACGCTCTTAGTGTTAGTTTAGTTTTAATCATCTCCCGATGATGTCAACTTGGTTGGTGAAACGCGCGTCTACTCTTCAGTGTTTTGGTACATGGTTTAATCGATCTATTTATGTATTTTTGAGCTCTGTAGACTGGACTAATATAAATAAGTCATAATTTACATTGATATAAATAAAAATAAAACACAATCTGAAAATCTTTATAATTTGTCCGAAACTTATTTCAAGAACTTTCTGTCGATCTACGTGCATAACAAGCAGCAATTATTTTCGCGTTCACTCCACCTTGTGCCAAATTAAATAGAAAACTTCCCAAGTTATTCGTACTTGATATTAAAGAGGGGAAAAGACAAATTAAATGGCAACAACTGGCGTGCTCTAAAAAAAACCATTAAAATATTATTGATCCCAGTAGAATACTTACATTCTTCGAGGTACTCGTTTTGATGAAACTCATAATTCAAATAGGTAGTGTAATATTTTCAATGTCCAATATTCAAATATGTAAAGCGAGCGTACTCCCTTAGGAAAACCGGGAAATATCGTCCCCTCACTTTGTAACCAAACTAAATAAATCTCTTGCAAGATACTTCAAACGAAACGCTGTTGCCATCCCTTGATTCACGGAGTCTGTACTATAAACGTTATAAACTAACAAGCGTTATTTCTCCCTTCTTTGTTCTGGTGATACGACGTCTTGTAATTGCTGTACGGTGATTTTGCAATTAAAAGGCAAGATATACCGTCCCCCCATCTAAATTTCATATTTTCATTAATATTTTACTCGAATTAAACAACTATAGAAAAGAAGTAATTGAAAATATGTAAACCTTAACTTTGTATGAAACAAAATTGCTTCCGTTTCAATGACAAGTTCTATAAACAATATGAAGGAACCGCAATGGGTAACTTTTATCGCCTTTCATTGCTGGTGTCTTCATGAGTCATTATGAACTAGAAAATAATGGAAAACTTCCATTTTTAGATGTATTAGTATTTAAAAATAGTGACAATAGGTTAGAATTTGATATATATAGAAAAGATACCAGTACGGTCAGATATATTCCTAATAACTCTCACCACTGCTATCAACACAAAAAGGCGAGTTTTAATTTTCTTGTCCATCGTTTACTAAGCTTCACTCTCAGTAATGAGAGGTTTATAAAAGAAAAAGTATTAATTAAGGATATAGCTGTGAGTAATGGTTATCCTAGAGATATAGTTTAAAAACTAATTAGGAAGCGTATATTTAAGGACACACTTCGTAATTCTACGACCTTTCAAAATTATATAGACTCCAAAATATGTATCCATCCCGTACGAACCCCGTTTAACTCCTAGACAATCCAAAGGATAAAGTTGTTCCAAATGAAAGGTCGAGGAGTTACGAAATTAGTTGTAATGATTGTGATAGAAAATATGTTGGAAAAACGAGACGATCAATTAACACCAGGTTTAAAGAGAATATGGCTCATCTAAAATAAGGAAGTCTAGCGTTGCATAATATGCTTTTGACAACGATCATAGAATAGATATTAGTAATTTAAGATTAGTTAGAAATGTGACCAATAATAGACAGTTGGCGGTTGTGAGCATGGAAATTAAGAAGTGTAAAAATAGTATGAATAGCGACAAGGGACCTATATCGTATAGCCCGCTTTACGCGTTGCTTAGCTGTAGTTGCTGCGTTACGCTTAGCAACTGCTCATTGAAGCGTGATTAGTCACACCTAAATTTCATGGTGATTTAATTAGTGACGTGAAAATAATATAAATAGGGTTGAATTTATAGTTTAAGATTAGTTTAGATAGTTTTAATCATCCCCGGATGATGCCAACTTGGTTGGCGAAACGCGCGTAGAGCGAAGTGAAAGTGTTTTGGTGTTTGTGGAAACTACTTCGTGTGTTATCATTACATCAAAGATTCCAACTCTATCCAGCATTAATATGAACCCGCAAATATTATTTAAGTAGCCTAGTAATAATAACTTTTTTACCATTTATTGTAGTATTTAATCACCGTCTACAAATCCAGATTTGTCTGGATAATATAGCAATATGCTTAGACTTAGATTATATTGAACCTGAAGCTTAGTTAAAAAGAACAGTAATTACAGCGCAATGTTCGCGCCAATCCATATTGGAGTTTCATTCAATATTTATACGTAATTTACTAGAAGGTTTACTACGTGTCACGTGATCTGCCATCTTGAATTTGTGTCATCTTGCTTTTCTTTTAATCCATCCATTTTCAAGTGTTTAATAGTTTTCCATTGGTTTTATTAAAGTGTTAAAGGATCGATAAACTGTTTAAAGACTTTGTAAACTGAATTAGAACTATGAGTAACTACAGGAACATTTGCTAATGTTTATTTTGCCGTAAGTTTATTTTAACAGTCTGTTGAGGTAACTTACAGATGCCACAAACCCGTGTTGAATTGAAATATTACTTTATTGAATCTTCACAACTCAAGTCGGTGATTATGCTGATAATATAGATGAATCTCATATTGGTTACTTTAGTATGGATCCTCTAATTATGTTCGGGCTTTAGAAATCACCCCTAGTTATTAAAGATAGTCCATAAATAAAAGGGGATATATATATATTGTTTCATGTAATAAATTTGTGATGATGCATGAAGGGGATTACCAATGCCGCCCTTAAGCTGCAAATGCAAGGCAATAACAAAAGTCTAATAAATCATTACAAGGAGTAGGAATATGTAATGAGAATAATCCTATTAATCATTGACCAGAAGCATATGTTCAGGATTGGTTGAATGTATTTACAAGTGTTTAAATTACTTAAATAATACAAATATGTTGGTGTTTGCAATTAAATTCAAATTAAAGTAAATAGTGGAGAATGATACAGAAACAGAAAAAATTGTGAATACCTGCCTACTTGAACAAGGTGGTCCAGTTTACAAGAGCACTTACCAGACGATAGTTTATTGAAAAAGAATAGAATGGTAGGTTCTCAGATAAAATATGGTGGAATTCCTTTACTAAAAATACAGTACATTTCACCGAAAAATTGCAAGGTACAAAAAAGTTTATATATAACCAACTAACAAAACTTTAATTCACTTTTACCAATTAAACAAACGGAGAAATTCATTCTACGTTCTAAGATTTGCGTAAGACTGACTAATAATTTTATTATTACGGCTTATCATGTTTTCGCCATCATCGGTGTATCGGTAAAAACATAGACAAAACATAAGTAAATTGCATACGATCTCAATTGAAACCGCATAAAAAGTAAAACGTCGGGAAAACAAAGCCGCCCATGTATACTGTCGGCATCTCCTTCAAAGACAAAGGCGGTCGCTTTTGTTTTACAAAGGACTTGCCGACTTTTTACTTTTTATGCGGTTCCAATTCAGATCGTATGCACTTTACTATAAAATTCCACGGTTAGCCCACAGTCCGGGGGTTCATATTATGATGAATATTTTCTACTTTTTCTTTGTAGAAGCAGTGCTGACTATATATATATATATATATATATATATATATATATATATATATATATATATATATATATATATATATATATATATATATATATATATATATATATATATATATATTAGCTTTGAAATTCTTTGCTATTCATATTTGTTTTGTGAAAAGTAATCTCGGGTTTGTAGCATTTCATTACATAGAAATAAGCAAATAGACGAATAAGAAGGAAAACACACTTACCAGTGCTATATCTGGACACACATACGGTATGTGTGTCCAGATATAGCACTGGTAAGTGTGTTTTCCTTCTTATTCGTCTATTTGCTTATTTCTATGTAATGAAATGCTACAAACCCAAGATTACTTTTCACAATATATATATATATATATATATATATATATATATATATATATATATATATATATATATATATATATATATATATATATATATATATATAAGCCTTTAGAACCCGTTTTATAGAAATTTGTTCCTTGGGACTGATTTCCAATGTAAAGTTTAAATGATATCATGTGACCCAAATATAAAACCCCTGGCATGAAAAAATAGGTTCATTAGGTGAATCATGAAGTGAATGTCTTGGTTTGAAACGTATCTACGTACATTCGTCTAGAATGGATGGACCTTTAAATTTGAATATTAAGACAAACGCAAAAACACGATTGCCTTATTTGCATATAAATTGGAAGTTATTTTGAAGTAATGCAGTATTTTACTTATCTGATACGTAGGCAGTATGTTCACCGATAAAAGTTATTTGGGTTATAATAATATGGCAGGCCATCCAGAACATGGCAGTAATAACTGTGAATAGTGTAAACACTATTAAAGCAACAATTTGTACTATCGAGAGAGATAATCTCATTGTCTAACAAATATTAAGACAACACGTATTCTGCATGGAAGATTATTAATTAGTATTTCTAAAATAGATCTCTCTTATCTACAGATTTTAAAATTATGCCACCGAATTTTGTTTAGCCGATAATTTTTGCGATGCTAATGGCTAAAATATTCTTTAGGAAAACTATTGAAACTGATGTATATAGTTTAGTTTTATTATAAACTACAAAATCGTACCTAATACTATATACCACTACAGATGCAAGACGGCAAAGTAGATCCTTTTGGTAATAGCTTTGGAAAATTTGATAAGCCTTTTACTACAAAAATTTGGGTATTGTCTATCTATATTGTCTATTAAAAAATATTTCTTAGGACCCTATGTTGGTTTTTTTGGACTCTTAAAATATGAGAAACTTCTCTTATTATATGTCCGTAGGTATTATATATCAAAGGTTGAAAAATACAACAATTAACCAACGAATCGATATTAGAATACCCAGAGATTAGTAAATACTTTATATTAACGACAGGTGCAATTAATGTAGCAATCCGTACCGGAGGCATCTAGGACTCAGGTGATTGTGAACACAAATTTAATACGACGGAGGAAGAACTTTTGGCTATCTTGTGGACAACCAAATACTGCTGCTATTATTTATTTGGCGGTATATTTAAAATTTTTATCAGCGTGGGTCACTATCGCCTCACAAACCTCCTTAATAATCTTGCCAAGAAATAGACACGATACAGTCACACAAATGTTAAGAGAAAGTAAAAGTAAAGAGAAGCGCTACTTTTTTTGCACGTTTTTGTACCATTGCTGTCAATACTGGTGGCCGTGAAATTACCGATTACTATGGCCATCTCACCCAAAGATTAGGTTGACCATCTCACCCGATTTGCCAGGGAGAGATGGCCATTCCGTGTATTTCTACAAAAGCATGTTAAAATGATACTATTTTGAGGTTAGGATAAACTTTGAGGTGTGTTTTATTTGTCTATTTAGTTTCAGCCAAAGAGCTGACGTAAAAAATCGAAATATGACTTCATCACGTAACATCCCACAGCTACTTTACTTACCTTGATATCGTTTTAACACACTATAACATTAAAAAACAAGCTAGCGACGTGTGCGTTATGGTTGCACCGACGTGGACGTTTAAACTAACAGTATGATTGCAGCAGCGCTGACATCTAACGACAAATGTGGGAAATATTTACTATGGCTATCTCTCCTAGGATGGCCATCTATCCCGGACTTACCCTATCTACAATATGTACATGTGTTATATTAGGTGAGTGGTGCACCCCTAAATATATGAATAAAAAAGTCGCAAAACCTCCCAAAACCTCCTAAATATTTTTTTGTTCAAGCGGTAGGTAATTTGTTATTAACAATGATATTGCAAAGTAAAGAAACATATAAAAAGCTATTTGAAAATACCGTTTTTAAGTTAATTGGGCAAATGTCAAAAATTTTTGTCTGTTGTAATATTTTCGAAAAATGCACTGTTTTTGGTTTATAGGCGATTTAAGGTCCGAAAATGGCCAAAACAACGACAACCGACAACTTCAAAAATTCATATCTTGGTTTCTACTGAACTTTTTTTAATGTTTTGGATTTCAGAATAATCGTTAATACTCATACTTAAACATACTATTTTTTGTAATACAGTAACTTTTCATTTTCATCTTGAAATTTTCTACTATTTTCAATGCTGTCTAATCTAAGACAGATACGGCAAGATTTTTAGGGGTGCACCGCTCGCCTTATAGGCTTGTTCTCTGAAAAATTCAATCACCACTTCCAGAAATTATTATTGTTATTATGTAAAAGGAAATATAATAAAATGTAATATCTTGGCTGAAAGCATTTTATTAAAAACAAATCTACTTGAACCACTAGTTATTCCGCTGTTCTATCCAGCATCAAACTGAATTCAAAGTAATACTACCACGTTGTCAAATTCCCATGTTTCCATAAATAATACAGGGAGACACGATCTCGTTATCTGTTTGTAGAGCAAATAACTAAAGGTCTCTAATGCGGGGTTGAAGTAGGAAGGGTTAATTCAGCAGACACTAATAAGCCAGAAGTTATAGGATGACGAGATATTAAGGGGGGATGATGGTAAGGGAAGTCACTACCGAGGGAGTGGAAAGTATCTTCTTTGATAGCGGATTATTAAGGATCTCATTATTGGAATTATGACCCAGAATGGATTTCTATGACTAATTGGGGGATCCCGTACAATTAGGACCATGAGCGGCATTGTGAATGATAGATTTATTGTGCTGATCGTAAATCTGATATGGGAATATTAGCTTGTATCGAGTAATTACGAGCGGGTAGGTACAATGGATTTACGAAATTTAGCAGCTGCTTCTTACATGAATATATTTTCAATGTATGTAGGTATGTTAAAAAATTTAAATAGATACTTTTTACCTGCCATATATGGTTCAAAATCTACTAAGTAGGTACATATATAAATTAATCGTATCAGCCTCTGGGCGCCAGCAAATCGGCATGTAACAGATCTATTATATATGTGGGGTATGAATTAAAAGTGGAAATTAAAAATGATAATAATATTGTGTCTCTTTTTTTGATTCAATAGAAATAGAACATATAAATAATAATAAGGAGGTGGCGAAATTCATAATTCTGAAGACCTTCTTTGTCATGATTTATGATGACCAGCCAGTAAAACATTGGTACATAGAAAGCCAATCATGTGATACAATTAAATGTATATATGTGATATCCCAATCAATCAGTAGCAATTAATTAATAAATCAATTATAATCAAATAGTCCGAAATCTCTATAAGAACGGAACAAGGGGAGGTTGAATGTTTTTCTTTATATTGAGTTTCCAACAAGACGATGGTCTGTGATACTCTCAATATTATGTAATTACCGCAATATTTGTCAACCAACTTGACTTAGAACTAACAAAAACATCGATCAATGTTTCTGATATTCCACTAATACTAGTAGGCTGTGTAATACGCTGTGATAACCCATATATATATATATATATATATATATATATATATATATATATATATATATATATATATATATATATATATATATATATATATATATATATATATATTGAGATAAATGAATATTTAGAGCCCAAATCAAACGTTAAAAACTATAAAAAAACATCAAACAATGAAATAATGTAAATTATATGCTAAATAAAAAGTCCTAATTCTAGTAACATTGCTAACGCACGCATCTCTATATGCTTCAACAGCACACCATAAATGTCAACCGGCAATCATGAATCTCATTGGTCAGTGTCTAGTTATATTTATATCAGAGTTATTTATCAGCGCAAAACTATTTATCCAAGTCTCATGTAATCGCGATAGACACAGTGCAATAAAATTTATGTAATACAACATCTACATAAAGTATGTCTAGTTTAAAAAAAAAATGTGTTAGCATCGCTAAAAAGAAGCAGTTTCAAGAGTTTAATCCCGAACCAGATACAAACATGACAGTGCTATGTTATGATGAAAATAATATTGACATTGCGAGAAAGATGTATAAATAATGTGTGTAGATTAGATGTAAAATGTAAAACCTTTAGACCATAAATAATGACTGTAAAAGGTAAACCAAAGAAATTATAAATACTAGCTGTTCTATGATTGGCTACATTAAGTAAAAAAATATAACGAGAAGCTCGTAGTTAAGGTGAAGTTCAGTTGTTTATATTAAGTAGAACTTCCGGAAGAAGGGATAACAAGAGGGAAGTAAAAAACATAGCGTCCCAAGCGGCTGCTCCATCCGAATGGGTGAATAAAAATTGTATAATTTATAAGTTTAAGCTGAATAATTTGTGTGACAAGTACTAAACAAAGGATAAGTGTTTCCGAGAAGATATAATACAAGTTCAGTGTAATTCGGGTAGAAAGTTCTACGTTTTTCAAGTGCGGCGTTCCCAGGCAGTCTATAGTTGCAGAATAGGGGAATATATGGAACATACATTAGTCAATATTCTCCACGTGAATGCAAAGTAAGTTAATTAGCTAGTGTAATTAGGTAAAGATAAAATACATTACAAGAATACGGCTTATGAGAGAGTCATGCTCTATAGTGAACCCTCCTCATAAAAATAATTGTTCTGAGAACTGGCGCCCTACGGAGGGAAGCATTAGCAGGAAGAGAGCGTAAGTATTCTGTTCTGTTATCAGGTTTGTCTCTGCTATGCGATCACTATTATCGTCTCAATTATCAATGCCATAAGTGATACTTTATTTTACAATTTGCCATACCATAAGTAGGCCAGTAAATATATAAAACATTGTAAAATAAATATATAACAATAACACTATATATATATATATATATATATATATATATATATATATATATATATATATATATATATATATATATATATATATATATATATATATATATATATATATTAGCTTTGAAGTTTTTTGCTATTCATATTTGTTTTGTGAAAAGTAATCTTGGGTTTGTAGCAGTTCGTTACATAGAGAAATAAGCAAATAGACTAATAATAAGGAAGATACACTTACCAGTGCTATATATGGACATACACACGGAAACGAAATACTTAGAAGTTTTATAAGTTCTTTCACCTTCGTTGAGGATCTTCAGAGCAGTGTACGATCTGTTTCATTGATCATTTATACTTGAATTTAAAATATTTATATTCCAACACTTGCAGTAACGTTTTATGACATCAGTTTTTGACGGAACTCAAATTCTTAGAATACACAAACCTAGTCTACTATTTATATTTGTTCTATTTGAACATATTATATATAAAAGCATTAGGCACACAGTTATCCAGAAGATGTTAAACTTTAAAATGCATAAAATCTCGTTGAGCCCATTGAAAACAACTACTTTGAACTCAAACTACGTTTGAATTGAATAGGTACAACTATTCTTATTTTTCTCAAATAAGTCAATATTTAAATCTCAATCAGGTAAAAATTCGAATAATACATTATCTAAACTATTCCACGCACAAGGGAATATTGGTATTCGGATGTCTTAGCTTGTAGTTTCACATGAATCCAAAATTGTGCTTTGATACTAACATCTCTGGCGGGAATACGTTAATCCAGCCATGTTTCTGAACAAATAATATCTAAATTCATTAAAAACAAACAAAATCAGAAAACAGAACAAAATGAACACAAAGATCAAATATTCTTTGTTGAATATTTGAGTGAATATTTAAAAAATATGTGAAATTTTAGTAAATTATTACTAATTAAAAATATTTTTTACAAAAAAACAAAACCAATTCAGCCTCACAATTTGATCCGATAGAAAAAATTTTTTTAAGTATTTTAAAAATCTATAATTAGAGTTGCCCGGCGCATTCGACATTTCTTCGGGTATATGTATTATCTGGAGAGCCCCGGTATATCTTCGGAATACAAAGTCCCACACAAATAAAACTACGACCCTCTGGAAAACACGATGTTGTATGCATCGAAATTATGCATACAAAAAAAATGTATTTCCCAAACATATTATAATTGTCTATCAAAATTTGGGTCATGTTTAATCTTGGAGCCAAATACCTCTCTGGCACTCTTCTGGCAGTGCAAAACAAATTGTTTCCCAAAAATGCAAAATGTTCAACCAAATTTTATACTATATCTAATTCCAAATGTTTACCCAGACGTAAATTACGTAATAATACTTTTCATGGGAAAGGACTTAAAGAACATAATTAATAATAAAATATTTATATTATGCCTGCAGTCTCGTAAATTAAGAGTTTTGTATTTGGGAAACATTTAGTAAAATTGGTAAAAATATACTATTTGAAATACAAGGCATAATAAACCATGCAATGTTATTTCAGTAAAGTAATGAAACTTTTTCTATCATTAGTTTGTTGCAAAATTATTTTCAATGGTAATCTAATTTTTTGTAGAGCGGCGCTAGGAGAATTGCAGTTTAATATGGCAAACAAATTATTTCTTGCCAGGTACATTAGAGCTAAATCATAGGATTTTTGATATAGGTTATAAATACCATTAATCTACTTTACTACAGTTGCTATCGCTATTAAGAGTAGCCTTGAAAGCAGCACTTCATCCGTGGATCAAATTAGAAACTCAGCACAATCAAGACTCTGTAATTAATCTAACGACCAGATTATTTATTATTCCAGAAAAATGTTTGCATCGCCCTAGAGTGTAAATTAAAAGGCTTATAGTGTGAGTAAGATCGATGAGCAAATTTAGTTATGAAGCATTAATTACAGAAATTAGAGCATATGCAACTCTGTGTGTCTGTTATATTTTTTATATTTTACTGAAGATTGATATATATATATATATATATATATATATATATATATATATATATATATATATATATATATATATATATATATATATATATATATATATATATATATATATATATATATATATATATATATATATATAAATTATTGCTACAAAAGGTGATGATGTTGCCCAGGGGCATTTCCCTCAAATTGGGAATTGCGATAGATACTAATAAAAACATTTATAATAAAAATGTTTAAAAACTGCCAGTACTTTCTTTTAAGAAAGATAAAACGATAGGATCACAAGATTACGGATTTGGGTATCCAAACAAGCGACGAAATGAAATATTAGTAGAAGAAGCCTGCAGAGTATCGCTGAAAAAGACACATGTTTTTTTTAATGCAATACATGATAACTACGTCAGCAGCCTGAGTACGTACATATTCCAAATCCGCCAATCTCACCCGCTGATATTCCCAACGCAAATGATTCCTAAAAAGCAAAACCAAACACACCCCGTGGTCATTATTTATTAATGACGACATAAAAAACCCATCAAGTTTCCACCGAGACATAAAATACGGATCAGAAGTTCGATGCATTAATATAGGAACCGCAGAAACACGGCGAGGGGCCGACCGGAGTGCGAAACTTTGCCGGGGATAGGCTACACGACCGCCCGAAATCTCTGCATTATAATCAATCATATTCGCCGCGTTCTGTGAAATTGCAACTGCGAGTACGAAGATTGAAATATAAGAGGGTCGTAATTACTTTATATATACGGAGTTTGTTTGTCACTTCCAAATTTGAAAGTTTTATATGAAAAAAGTTTTCGAGTATAATTCTCGTGATTAAAACGAATATTTTTAGTATATCGTGTCATTATTTCCGTAGTCCCCTTTATATATCTAGATATCAAAGTTGATACCTGAGAATTTTTTTATAATTTATCTTTCATACACGTGCCTAAATTATCCAGCTAAGCCAGCGAGGCCAAATTATAATAAAGTCCATTTTTCGGCGGGTGTATATCATCCTGTGCATTATGCAGCTGAAACTTTACTAATACCAACTTTGAAGGATTTAAGAGAGCATATTTTTAAGTTCTGGGGCATTACATTTTACATATTCACTTTCTGTGATGCGTGGGAATTGAAATGGAAATAATTTAATTCAGTATTGTCTCCTGTGTTTGCTAATTAGATAAATAGTCCTTCTTCTATATATATATATATATATATATATATATATATATATATATATATATATATATATATATATATATATATATATATATATATATATATATATATATATATATATATATATATATATATATATATATATATATATATATATATATATATATATATATTTAACAGATTTATTTATAACAAATTCGATTATTATGGTATATGATTATATATGATTAGGTATATGATCAAATTAGAATATTATTATATGGTGGAAAAGAGAAAATGATATTTAATAAACTATTATAAAAAAAATCTATCCGCTACTTAACCTAATATAAAAATTTTGACATTTCTGACATTTAAAGAATATTGGGTATTAAGTCCGAATTGGTTTCACTAAAATCTTATATCTATGAGCTCTATTTAAAATTGTTATTTTATTAATGTTAGTAACTGATAAATTTAGAAAAATTGTACATAAGTTTTGATATCACATTTTATAGCCATGACGACATTCCAGTGATATGATACCTGAACTTTCTAATATTGCTTTTGATTAAATTTTAATACTATTCTCCCTTTTTTCTATCTGCAAACTGCTTGCAAAATTATATCTCCAATCTCAGTTTCTTATTTTCCCCCTGGCCTTTACTTTTTTCTCTCAATTATTACTTTTCTTCCTTGGTTTCCACCCTTTTTGTTTTCCTGCTCTTTTGATTTATTTTTAAAATAAATTCTATGCCATGTACTATTTTCTATACTATTGTTTATGCCATGCAAAGTTTCTCACTTTAGTTATCGAGTTTATTTATGTATAGCATTTTAACACCTTCACTATGTCTACTATACCTACTATACCTACAGTTTACATTCCTACTTCCTATTTAGTATAGCATCATTTTCCCTTCCATATCTGATATATCTCGATATATAGATATATAAATTTGCATTCGTAATCATTTCTGATAATATCTCATTTGATACCTACCAAATTGTCTTACACAATAGCGAGAAATATCTACGCTAAGTGATTTATAACATAATTAAAACTCAAATATAGTTAATCTATTATACAACATGATTATTTACAGATATACTTAGTTATAATATCAACAACGTAAGTAAGTTGAGGTTAAACTTTTTTTTTCTAATAGTACACAACATCATTTCTAACTACACATCTCGTGAGTATGAAACGTAGTTTTTTTTAATTTGTTAAAATATTATCACACTTTAACTTGGTATATTTAACTTGGTATTACAATGGTATACTCGTAGGCTTGTTAAAAGTTTTCAGATGCCTCATTTTTGGTGTACAGCTTGCTACACATAGGTGAAATTCGATGTGTAACAATTTAAAAAAGTGGAGAGAAAAAAGTGGAGAAATCCTGGATCAGAGGACAAAGCATATCCAACTTAACAAGAAACTAGCTATTAATATTTCGTTATTGCATCGTTTTTATTTATTTACTTGTATTTATTACTTCTATAAGTATACAATAATCATTGGTAATAATATTTTCCAAAGCATTATGTACTATTTCCAGTAATTCTTGGGCATTCCGTGGTCTCACATTCCGCATTTTGAAGGTACTTCTCCTCATATGTCTTCCATAGGGTTAAGATCTAGACTATGACAGGGCCAGTTAAGAACATTAATGTTATTGTCTTGAAACCAATTAGTTACGGTATGAGCAGTACGAATGGAATAATCATCTTATTGATGAATTCATTATTAGGAAATAGTTTTGACACAGAAAGGACCATAATATTGTCTAAAATCCTAATATACGTTTCACTATTAAATCGTTCTTCAATATGCCACAAGACAACAGGGCCCGTGCCGATATCTAAGCTGTGGGCCTATTAACGGAAAAGAGAAAAGCAGCAGTACAGAAAGTATTTCTCTGCTGCTGTATAAAATGTATAAAATAATCCCCTTAAATTTTTCACGAGGAAAAAAATAATGAAAATGGAATTCAAAGAATTATACCAATGATAAATGTTTATTAATGGCATAAATTAGCACGCTCATTTTCGCTTCCAATGCATATGTGGTGAACGACCTCATTGCTAGTGTCGATAGACTAATTCCGTATCAAAGAGTTAACGATATATCCCGGAAAGGCCATGTAATTTAATCTCTCAACATACATCAACCTGTCGTTCAATAAATTGATTCTATTTCCTAAAAAATCTAGAAGCAATTTCACCAGCTTTCAATTACTTGAACCCATTGGAGTCGTTGAAGTTGATGGATACATGTACAGTGTCATGCGAAGGGAAATACAAAGAACATGGCGTTCGTGGGCGAATCTTCCTCGAGATCTGGAACTATCGTCAGGCATTAAGTATACACACACAGCAGGTGACATTTGACGGCGAGGCCTCCTCGACCAATTTAGTAAAATATATTCATTGTATCTATTACTTTTTACGTCCCGGGGAGACTGTATATATTTCGAGTGTTAAATGGATAAATGTGGCTTGTAATTATGAAATGGAGCGACTGCTGCTGGTTTACTGATGGTAGGGGAGAGTGATAACTGATGATTCCTTTTAAACTGTCTCTAATTCTGATGGTAATCCACTGAATTTCGCCAAAAATAGGTTCAGTCCACGGACCAATATAAAGAAGTAATAAATAGAAAATGGGCTTGCAGATGTTTTGCTGTTCAAGCTTCAAAATTCGTCTTGGAGACAATGCTTTAAAATCGTGCTGCAAAATAAATTTTTGGATTATTTCTATTGACAAAAAAATACATTACTTGAAAATTTAATACTTATCATCTAAAAATAAAAACTCATTTTTATATTAACCTGTCATTGGAGATGTAAATACGAAGCCCAGAAGAGCAATGTCTGTATTTTTTTTAATTAGGCTTTTTTCTCTGAATTTAGACTTCAAACTCTGATTGCAGTCTTTAATTAACTTTAAGAATGTATTCAATGTTTTCATTTGTGTTTTCCATAAACGAATTTTCTTTTGAAAAGCTTTAAGGTGGCTGAATAGATGATTTACCGATTGCCCTTGTTTTTTAAGCTTCAATTTCAGGTCGTTTAAGTGTCCTGTAATGTCTACCAGGAATACCAAGTCACAAAGTTGGATCACAAATCACGGCAATATTTTCTCGTTCATTTCCATAAAGTTAGCTATTTCCTTTCTAAGGTCATAAAACCAAGTTAGCATTTCCTTTGCTTAGCCAACTTACTTCGCATTAATATGTCACATCATCGTGTTCTGTAGAGAGTTCATATGAAAATGCTTTAAACTGGCGATAGCTAAGACCATGGGATCTAATGAAATTAATGGTATTTACTACCACATCCATAACATTCTTCAGTCGACTGGACTTAGAGCACAAGTTTTGTTGGTGAACAATGCAATGCAGAATTATTAAATCACATTCTTGCACATTCATAGCGGTTGTTCTTTTCTTCAGAATTCCGATAAAACCTTTTCGTGAACCGACCAGTGAAAGCCAGTAATTCCTCTGTCACTGCAAATTCCTCAGCAACACCTCATATAAAAATAGCTAACTGGTCTGGGTCAAAAAAATTTGTACTTTCATCCAAAGCAATCGAAAATGCTTGAAAATCAGCCAATCTATCGGTCAATGTTTTTTTGATATCACCATCATATCTATACGTCGAACTGTACGTCAAGATAAGCTCACTTTCTCAAATTCTTTCTTCTTTTCTGGGCACAAAAGGTCTGCTACATCTACTGGGCACTCTTTAACAAACTGTCCCTGAGAAAACTACTTCGATGTTATCGCTATTTGGAAAATAATTATAAAACTAGCTGTAACAACACTGTCTAGATTTGATTTTTGTATTTTTGTGAATGGAACATTGGTGGCTGTTCTCCTAAATCGAAAATTAATTTTTTATCTTTTCTTAAATGGCGCGTGAGTAAATTATATTGAGCGAAATGCTTGCTAGGGTAATGCCGCTTCATATTGCATTCTTTTAAAACAGAAATTGTTTCATTGAACAACAAACTTATAGGTTTATCCCTGTGCAAGATAAAAAAGTATTCATCAGTTCATTTGTCTTGGAATTGACGACATTCTGTGTCCACTTTCCGCTTTCTCATACCACATTTGTTCATAGAATTTGCTTGAATATTTCCCTTCGTACTCTTGACCGTACGTGAATATGCGATGCGAACCTCATCGGTTGTTAAGGAGTAATGAAATGACACGCGCGCTGAGCGGTTTATATGTACGAATGTTAATCTGTTTGTCTCTTTCTAACGACGATTTCTGACTCGATCGAATTGATATCGTACTTGAATTTTCTGAATCTCTCGCGAGCCGGATGGAAGCTGGTGGAGGGCCGCATCCGGCCCGGGGGCCGGAGTAGCTTATATATGCTTTATACTTTTCGACATTTGACCCTCATACATTATAGAATAATTGTCACCTGCGGCTACATTTGTTGGTGAAGTCAACAACACAGTAATATTTATGTTTATAGCCTTATGTTTGTCCTATACCGAGTTATTTTTATACTTTTTAAATTTTAAATAACATAATAAACATTGTTACAATTATACCCAATTTCCCCGGCTTGAAATAAATACTTCTCAATGCCATATTACTAAAATACAGATTACCAATGCGAATTACTTACAGGAATCGATTTGCAAATGTTAGCTTTGCTCCTATTTACCCCACAAGCTTGTAATTATGGAAAGGATGATTTAATGTTCATATAAACGCTACCTCGGTTCCACATACATATCTCAAATGATTTAGATAGTGAATACGTATACTTACACCGGTTTGGTTAAACATCTTTTGTTATTTAAAGCACTTTGTAACATGTGTGTGTATCTTTCACTCGAACAAAATTCCGGCAGTATTTCACTTTCTATGATTTATTACGTAATTTAGTAATGTGTTATTATTTGGCACTATGCTTATTTACAGTTCTGGGGGATTTAACAGACAATGAATTTTTTTTAAGCATAAAAAAACAGTTTAAACAGTAAATTTTTGTCTGTCGGTGTGTTTGTTTCAGCTATTCTCCGAAACGGCTGGACCGATTTTGACGGGATTTTCACTTCTAGATAGCTGATGTTATGAGGAGTAACTTAAGCTACTATTATTTTAGAAAAATCGTTAGGGTTCGTTACAAAAAAAATCTATGAAATTATCTGAAACGGCTGCATAGATCTCTGAAACGGCTGCATAGATTTTGACGAGACTTTCACTGGCAGATAGCTGATGTTATGAATAGTAACTGGGCTACTTTCATTTTAGGAGAAAATTAGGATTCCACGCCAAAAAAATTAAATAAGTTGTGAAAAAAATCCGAATCAAATAGATATTAAAAAATTAATAATAGACGCCTCTCACCGCTTCTCCTTCCATCGACTTAATATCACAAAAGCTGCCTGTCGCGAGGGCTCAGAACGCACGCTAAATTCCCGTAGACGAAGTCGCGAGTGACAGCTAGTAATACATAAGCAATAATATGATATTTCTTCTAAAAATACAGCCCACTTTAATTTTGGACAAGTACATAATTTACTGATATAAATATGATCAATGAATTTATAGAAAATCAATATCATATTTAGAATTCTTTTTTTGTGTGGTCAATAGGTGACAGATAAATGATCAGATCTGCAGTATCCTTGATTCTGTAGCTGCAGGTCCTATTTCGGTCCTCCGGGGATATGCGGCCATTCGCCTATCATAACGATGGATATGCCAGTAATAATCAATGTCGCATTGAAGTAACCCTAGCTTTTCACCGGTTACAAACTGCTGTCATTTTTATGACCGTGGCGTTATAGATTTCCACTTCGGCAGCTGCAAATTTCTCTGGAATTTCCCGACCGCATATGGTCGGATTTTACATCTAATAAGACTGAAATTGTATATTTATGGCGATATAAAACTTGATATAATACAAGATTTTTATTAAAATAGGTTAACTATATTGCGATCTTATCTGGCTTTTATTATTCCTCCATTTCATAATGTATATAATAAACTGAAGACTTGTTTTGACTTTTATTTTCGCGTGAGATATAATTTCCAGGATATAAAATGAGGTTTATAATTATGTGCATTCTTCGTAACAGTGTCTCCTTTACGTGTGTGAATTTAACGATTTAGCGCAGAGATTTTCTTGACGACGTTTTGTTGACAGACAATTATCTTATGCAATGAATAGGGACATTTTTATTTTGTTGCATGCAAATGTTCTGTTATTAAAAAATAATATATTGTGATAATTGGTTTATGTAATATTTAATAATGCCCTACGTTGGTTATAGGCGCCAGTTGTTATAAAATGATTTATGAAAATTTTAAGAAGCTCCTACGTTGGTAAGTTAATTTGTGATATATTGTATTTATATGTTTATGTGTAATTTTTGAAATAGTGAGATATTGTAATAGTAGTATGATGGAGAAATATTTAATCTGCTTATAGGATACTTACTCTATTTACTCTATCTACTCTATTTATTCCCTATTGAATCCTTCTCTTTTATTATGGGCGCCAGTTCTGTGAACACTGATTTTTATTTATTTAGTTGCAGGATCACTTTAGCCATGAGCACTCTATCGTCTTAGAGGGGGTCCAATTAGGCTTATTAATTTTTATATAAAATTTCTATAAAAGATTATTTGATAAATGAAGTTACTGACTCATCATAACTGAATCTAATTGTATGCAAAACTTTTGTTAAAAATGTTAAATTTTGTGAAGCTTAGAGTTGCATTAGTTTTTTTAAAATATTCCCTGAAATTGCAAAATAAGAAAGAAGAAATTGTGACTGCATATGACTGCATTTTATTTGTTCTGAATATTTTGAAAACAAAATTTTAGAACCGTATTCCTATCCTGCGACAAAAACCTACGTAACTTAAATCTAATTACATGGAACCAAGTCCTCTGACACAATATTTCTTAATTATAGCAAATTTAGAATTGTTTATTACCTTGTTGTAAAATATGTTAATCCTTTTATGAACTTTCATAAAACTTGTTGCTTTGGATTTCACTTATTCGCGAGCTACACTGCTGGGCTCTGGTGGTGGTGTCATCTAGCGGGATATCGCTACACTACATCTGGAATGCTGACTGCCTTTCTGGTATCTCACCTTGGGATCTATTTACCTTCAAATTTATATTATTTGCTGCTGGGCTGTAATGTCTAAAACACATATTCATGCAGTTTTCCTGCTTCTCGACCATATACACTGGTATTATTGCTTACTTAGCACAAATTAACACTACTTATTATATAAATTTACAATTACTTTTTTTCCATAAAAATTATAAAATTCACGAGCGTGGCTGTTGCTTTCTTGAACTCCGTACTGAATTCGCTATACTGAACTCTCTATAATTGTTGGTATTTGCTACGGATGTACCGCATTAACAACAGATGCAGCTTCCTAAGTATATACTTCTTTCTTGTTCTGTTATTTTGATCTGACTAATCAGATTGATTCATAATATTTGATTTATTTAATTTCATTTTAAACTATTACACTTTGATTATCATATAATATAATTTTGAATTCTGAATGCTTTCATACAGTTAATTTCAATTTCTCTTGTGTAACTTCACTTTCTGTGTGGCGGGTTTCCTCTCCATTTTTCATTTTGCTACCTAGCTAAACTCTCGAAACCATTGTTTACACTTATGCTTTTGCATTAATCTTTTAATTAATCCATTAATTTAGGTAATTATTAGTATCACTTGTCTATTGTAATTTCACTTAAAATAGATTTTTGTGGCGATTAATTATTTAGCTATAACGATATTATGTTTCGACCCATCATGCGCGTAGCTGTTTGTCGTTCAGCTATACTCTGTTCGTTGGTTATAGGCAAGTGTTTGTTTGCGCATATTATATGCTATTGTCTGATCGTTAGTTGTAGGCTACTGAATTTAATAAGATTTTAATTTGTTGTATTTATTGTATTTGATGGCCGATTTAGGTTCTATATTCTCGTTTATCTCAATATATTATGTAAAAATGTAAAATATGATTCCTTAATTCCTAGTAATA
This sequence comes from Tetropium fuscum, assembly GCA_964058915.1. NCBI lineage: Eukaryota > Metazoa > Arthropoda > Insecta > Coleoptera > Cerambycidae > Tetropium > Tetropium fuscum. Next base: position 21,992 of record CAXKVY010010615.1, read on the forward strand.
AATTTGTTATTTAGTGTCACACGTATTTTAGAAACACATGATTAAAATCACTATTTGTTTATTGCCATTAATACAATTAGAACAACTATGAGCACTAGTAGACAATGAACCATAAAAGTCTATAATTAATGGCTTTGTTTAAACATTGTATTAATTAAAATGTGCCATTAACCACGAATGAAAGTTAGCAGAGTAAATAAAACAACAAGAGAAATATTCAGCTCTTAAAACTTTCCTCGCAGGATCGCTAAGTATTTTAAAATATACCAAGAGAAGTGATTTAACAAGCAGTATTGTTAACACGGCTTAAAAAGTTTGTTTGGTCACTTGGTAAATCCCCCAGTTAAACTTCCAGCAGTCAATAAAGTCCGGGAAACATAACTTTTTAATTCCAGCATAGGCCCAACTATTTCTCAGTCTTAAAAAGTTAACTTATTTACGGAAGTTTCTTAAACCGTTTAACGGTTACCTGTCATATAAAGCTTTTATTGCGGGCTATTTTGATTTTACAACCCACTTATGGCTGGTTATAAAATCCGTATCTAGAATTTCGATTACATACTTCGGCTGTAGTTTAATAACGCCTCGAGGCTTGCCGACAACTCTTTTCCTACACAACACAACCTACAATATTTCGTGAACATATCACAATATATATATATATATATATATATATATATATATATATATATATATATATATATATATATATATATATATATATATATATATATATATATATATATATATATATATATATATATATATATATATATATATATATATATATATATATATATATAGTGGTGTCTCCACGAAATATTCCCTAATTTTGTAATCAGTTACTGCACAATTAAGCATATGGAAATAGAAAACACATGGGATTTTGAACTAGAACAGTCCTATCTCTTTACAAGATCCTTTCTTTTCTGAATCTCATCATCCCGAGAGTAATATTTCCAAAAATATGTATTTTTTTCTAATTTTAAAGAGGTATATTTCTCATACTCGTAATATATACTTCCATAATATTAACTGTTGTTGTTGATTAATTCTGTTATCATTTAAGATTTGAGTACAAATATCAAAACATTTCAGGTACATTAAAGTGAACTATTCCACTCACCAGAAAGACTACGAGACTAACGAGAGAAATGCTGTCAAGTGCAAAGTTGTAACTCTCTTTTAACTTTTAAAATTCATCCAGATCAAGTAGCAGAAAGGGATGACGGGAGTCCTTTATATTTTCCAATTGTCCATTGTTCGGCTGACAATTATCTTTTGCCTTTCCACTTTGGATATTAGTACAGATGACCGAGTTTATTGTCTTAATAAGCGATGCCAATAGTTATAGAAGGAAAATTCTTCCCGCCCTGATGAGTTTCACTGGTACAGAATTATAAAATTTACATCGTTAGCAGTTCATTCTTTAGCGTTTAGGCATGGTAGTACAAAGCTAAATAAATTGTTTTGTGAGGTAATTAATATGTTTTGTGAACTGGTTTTCAATTCATTCATTTATCTACATATCTACTTATTTTCTGTTGACAACAAATTTTGGTTTGATTATATAATAACAACACATTACTTTCAAATAAAAATAATATTGATATAAATTAACGTGGCTTCATTACAAGAGAGCGATCTTTGACTGATCCCATGTGGACGTATATCAATTGATATAGATTATTCTTGATCTATGTCGTTGAAATTTATACAGATTTCTTCTACAAGGTCTTCCATACATTAGATAATTCATATTATTATTAAACTGCTTGGGTATGAAATGACCGTATATCTTATCAAGTCATATTGGAATCGGATTTAGTTTTTTGTCAGTATTCCTCAAGGATTCATCCTAGGACCGCAACTATACGTATGTATGACTTTTTACAAAGTTTGACAAAGTGCCTGGAATTAAAATATGTTATAAATGTTTTGCTTGATCAATTTTTTATCGAGTAAAGCATTCTCCATAGTTGTAGTGTACCAGTCATTGTTTAATAAAATATTATAGAGCGGTTGGGTAACCTTATCCTATTATTTTCCAAATATCCAAATGTGTTGTGCCATATTTTAATAGACAAATACTATCCTCCTAGAGTAAAATCTCAAATAGATTTTAAATATAAACGTGTACCTATATATACTTACTTATAATGATTATATTATTTGCCGTTTTTCTTTTTCTTCGTATAAGCAATCATCGGCTTATTTAATGTTAAATTTTATGTTGAAAATTAGGAGAAACGTTGATATTTCAAAATTTATGAAATTAAGGGCCTTTCTAAAAAGGAAAAGTTGGCCATGTTCCAAAAAAATCGAAAACGTTGACACGGGAACATTTTCATAAATGTTTAACAGAAGCGCCAGACGACAAATATTTAATTAGGCGTTGAAAGTGCATCTCATTTGAAGCTTGCGAATGCCCAAGAATATACAGGGCACTGCTTGCGAAGACCGTCGGCTACGTGGCTGGCTGATGCAGGAGCAGACATAACCTTACTTAAATGCCACGGAGGATGGAAATCTTCCACTGTAGCTGAGGGCTATGTGGATGAGTCATTAAATAACAAACTTGAAATACCTAACAAAATATTGTATCACTTACCCCCACACTTCTACGGTTCGAAACACAATAACATCACTGCATTCACAAGAAAATAACAAATGCTGCCTTCAAATATTATTGAAAAAAACAATTTCTACCAGCTATTCATGTTTGAGTAAAAACGTCGATTTTCCCATATTAATTGAATGGGAAACAAACTCAGTTTGCGCCGTTCACAGGTTTGATCTAGGAAGCTAAAACGTTGGGAGAAATTATTTTAGGTCAATGCCAAATGATTAGGCAATGGGACCGAAAAATAAACACCCTAATGTAGCTATTATACTTACTAGTCATAATAATAATTAATTGACAACGTTTATTATCATTTTAGAGTAGAAAAAAAGGGCCAGCATGTTAAAAAGTAGGTAACTAAATCCGCTTAATCTTTTTGTCTGTCACTTTTCAGGCCGCTTACTTGAAGTAGATAGAATAGTTCTACCTTTCGCTATTGTCTCCTAACCGATAAACGTCATTTATCGACAATTTCGAATAAATATCCAACAAGGAAAATAGGTACGAAAAAAATTCATTGACTCCTGTATTAAAGGGTGTCTAAAAATTAATGCAAGATTTGAATTAAATAGAAAACACAGTTTTAGCATTTTGATTGTTATTGTTTCCTCCACGGTTTTGCATGCACATACGCACTCGTTTGTCGAAATTTCCCATGACCATTCTGCATAAATGTGGCTGAATTTTGTTGATGCAGCGTTGAATTTCCTCGCGTGTTAAATCACACGATCTAGAGGACCAATTCTGATCACCGAAACAAGAGAGTACATTGCCTGGAAATGTCTCATGCAGTAATTAAAATGTTTCACGGGCTGTATGGCATGTGGCACCGGTTAAAGCCACATATTGGCCACATCAATATCATCCAATTTCGGCAGAAAGAACTGTGTTATCATGTCGCGATAGCGAGCACCAGTAGCAGTCACTGCTTGACCAGCCTCATTTTCAACAAAATACACTGAGCTCGTAAAGTTTGGAATAAATTCAATTAATCGTTATTGAAGGATTTTCACAGGAAATCCTCGGACACGTCAACCTTATTTTATAAAATGTCACTTTTTTCAGCCATCGATTTTTTTTTGTTTTGTTCGTTTTTGAGCTATGACGTCATCGACAATTTTTTTAAATGACAACCCATATTTTTTTTCACGGATTTCGATAGAGCACATTTTTCTGAGTGCGAATATGTCAAATACATAGTACCTTTAACATTAAAGTTTTCGAGATATTCGGTTGCAAAGTTTATAAAATGTACCATGGCACCATGCATAAGCTATCGGGCGGGTCAAGATTTTTCATAGCTTATTGATTCTAATAGCTTATAGCTTATTACATTTTAAAAGATTAAGGGGTAATATTATTTATTTTGGTAGCTTATCGAACATTTTGAAAGATTTGGGAGTAATCTGTTTAATTTTTTAACAACAATTTAAACAAATAAAAAAATATTTTAACAAATAAATGATAAATAATTAAAGTAAAAAATAAAATCAGAGTAAATTTTCAAAGTGACCTCCATTCACTTCCTGGCAATATCCCATCCGCCACTGAAACTCCTGCAGAACCTTACCAACAGTATCGGGTTGAATGGTTCGAATTTCATTGCGAATTCTGTCCTTTAATTCTTCGATGGTATTTGGTCTATTGAAATAGACTTTGCTCTTTAAATAGCCCCATAAAAAGTAGTCTAGGGGAGTGAGATCTGGAGATCTAGGGGGCCATTCGATAGTTCCCCTGCGACCAATCCAATGGTTAGGAAATACATGGTTTAAATAATCGCGAACGATCACTGCAAAATGGGGTGGTGCACCGTCTTGTTGGTACCATATCGTGTGATGGGGCAGATCTGGATCTACGTCATTTGGGTAAAGTACCGCAAGTGCAGGGACTAAGTCGTCTCTTAAAAATTCTAAATATATTTCACCTGTTAATACGCCTTCAAAGAAAAATGGGCCCAAAATACGATTACCTACAATACCAGCCCAAACGTTAACTTTTTGTGGAAACTGACTACGAGTTTCCATTTTCCAGTGTGGATTTTCAGGAGACCAATATCTACAGTTTTGCCGGTTAACTGTGCCGTCGAGATAAAAGGTAGCCTCATCAGAAAAAACAATATTGCGTAAAAATCCGTCGTCATCAATCAGGCGTTGCAACATGGTTTGGCAAAACTGTAACCTACGGTCAGGATCATCTTCGTTTAACTCCTGGACCAAAACCACTTTATACGGATGCCATTTGTTCAATTTCAAATATTTCAAGACGGAGCTTTGAACTATTCCGTTGTTTGCCGCCACTTGGCGGGTGGGTAAATGGGGATTTTCTTGAAGCTCTAGTAGAACATTCAATTTAACATCTTGTTGCACTGGTGGACGACCCGTTCTAGGGCGATCTCTCGTATGACCCACTTCTAAAAACTTTTGTTCTATTTTGCTAACGGTGGACTGTGTAATTGGTTCTCTGTTTGGATATTTGTTGTTAAATAAACGGCAAACTTCTACTTGTGTGCGAGCTCTGTCCCCGTAACCGATCATCATCAAAATTTCGATTCTTTCCCTTTCACTCAAACGACGGAC
>CAXKVY010010616.1:0-32384 GCA_964058915.1 Tetropium fuscum
GTCCTAGAGGGTTGAGACAACGCCCTTGGAGCGTTGTTCCTGGCACCACCAGATGCGATGTTGCCACATCGTCAGGTGCGGTGTTGCCAGATTGTGTAAATTTTCCCCAGATCCAGGGAATTTTTAGTATATCGTGCACAATCGCTGCTGACGATACCGTAACAATATAGTAGCGTTCCACAAAGGCCAATCAACGGTAGTAGTTATAATGCAAATCCAAATTTAACAATTAATATATCGCTATTACCACTCTCAAAGACCTATTTCAAAAAAGACGTGTGAGTAACGCCGCTCTTGTCTTGATCACTTCCTCAAGTGCGTTGTAATTATAATAACAAAAAAATATATCCATTAGAATGAAAACATTAAATCGTTAAACTCTTTATTTCATATGTCTATCATGACCTGTATTATAACGGCACTAACTAAATAAATTGATATATAGGTAAATCGAACAATAAAGTAGAATAACATTATACTTGTACTGTAGCATTGTATTTGTGCCCACCTAACAGTGGGCATACTGATTTGGGAAAAGTTTACGCTTGGGTGTTTACTTTAATCCTAGGCACATTCCAAATCCCATAAATCCGAATAAACCCTCCCCATCTGCCCCGCGCCATTATTTACATCATTCTAATTGAATTCCAGGTGCAGATGTAGGAAGTCCACCTCGGATCTGACGGATATGACGGATGACGTAGCAAGTACGACGATGACTTCCCTCAGCAGGCCTAGCTCGCCACGAAGGAAGGGCTCGGTGAAGGGTCTCGCATACCTCGCCTCGAGGCGCGGTTCAAGGGATTCACTGGCGTCGAATATGTCGAATGTCTCAAATGAAGATATAGGGCCTCTCAACTTCCAAAACACCGCTAGGGGCCGGCAAAGGCGTACTTCCAACTTCTTAGAATTACCTGGTGAGTTTCATGAGCTTTCTATACTTTGCAGGCAAACATTATTTGCGCGTTTTCATAGAATATGGCTTTAAAATGTTTCAAAGGTTTTTTTAAAGAAACTATTTGACTTATAATCATGTCGTAATAGAGAACTTACACGAAATATACTCGGTTTTGTATTGGATGTGTAGCTTGACTCACTGTCTATCACGCTAAAAGTTAGAAGTTATTTTTTATCATCCAACATGGAAAACAATGGGGAAAGCCGCAATAAACACTTTTTGTAGGAGTTACGTAGTTTTGTTAAAGGTAGCAAGGTAGCAAGCAAAAACCGGAAATAGAAAAAAGTTTATATTGTAACAAAAATAACGTCATGCTACACGTAGTCCACTGGCATATTCTAAATATGTCGCAAACGAATGCAGTGGCGTCTTAAAATATTTTGATCCATAAGACAGAGATAAGGTGTTATAAAGCAAAAACCGGAAATAGAGAATTATATTCATATTTTAATAAAAGTAACGCCGTGACATGCGTAGGTCAAATACTCCAAATTTGTCGTAAACGAATACGGTGGCGTCCGAAATTATTTCCGTCGCTAGACATTACAGATATAGCAAATACCGAAAATACAGAAGAAAAAAGACGAATACTGTGGCCCCAGACGAATACTGTGGCCCCAGAATTATTTTGGTTGCTTCAAATTATGTAAATAATATGAAACACCGGAAAGTGCAAATTTGACCATTCAAGATAAATAAAAGGAAAATATAATTTGCTTACTTGAGATGTAAATTCCAGTCGCAAATAAGAAATTTAGAGTTGGTGCTGTTCGAATTTGGGTGCTTTTAATGGTTTTCTGGAATAAGAATCAACTTCATGCTTTTACCACTCTGCGTTATCTCAGTATTACGTCATGTGACCCCTGAAAGTTATAATACATTTCGTGTAGCGAAAAAATAATATCCAGTATGATAAAGCGCACCCAGTATAATAAATTAATTTAGCCGATTCCTATTAATCTGCATTTCTATCCTAGATTCATAAAAACGAAGTATCGTATATAGTTGTTCTCCGACTTCCTTTTTATTAAATTCCAGCAAAATTAATTTAAAAATGGAAAGTCCAGTTTAATTAAACAAACATCAAAGTCAAGGAAACATTTATAAATTTGAAATAAGTATAGATAATAATTTCGAGCAACTCTTTGCATTAAGCCAGTACATTACCGTCATAGAGGACTGAGGCTGACCGAATGAAACATAGATAAACAAATAAACACCCTTCGACTCTACACCCTTCCACTCGAACGTCGAACGATGCATATCTCGGTATTACGTCATTTGACCTCGACACTATTTGGGAGAAAACGCAGAACTCTGGTCCTATACCCGAACATTTCCAGTGCTAAAAGAAATAAAACATTCACAATCAGAAAATAACGATTTAAACCTGTTGAAACGTACAAATTAATGTAAATCAAACGCGGTCGTCTGGATTTTCTTACTCAAACTACGTCATGCCTGAATTCGACGAGTTTTGGCAGCCTGAATATTTTACTGACGTACTTGACAATACGTAATAAGTAAATTATAACCGATATTTAGTTTTCATGGTCCGAGAGACCACGTGTGCTGAAAAATTAAATAATTAATTGGTAATATATATTAACGCCATCTTACGTTCTAAGAGATTTCCAGATAAATAATTTTTGGGTAAAGGAGAAACCCTATTGTTTTTGAGTGAAATCCAACAATAAATGCCACCACAGTGGTACCCCAAAAATATAAAAGAAATATATAAATAATAACATCAATTCTGAATAACATACCAAAATTTCATAAAAATCGATCAATAGCTTCTTTAAGGCATTGAAGGCGGCTTCAAGATGCCGCCATTTTTGCCGTTTATGGTCCCGAGTCGACTCAAAATCGGTGTCTCAGGAATATTGGGGTCGTTGATCACACATTTAAAAAAAATCAATAACAAGATGGCGGACAGTTCGGACAGACTCAAGATAGCTCTCGAATTTTGCAATTTAATTAATAAATAGCATACGAAATTATTTATCGGTATTTTTGGTACCTTTTTCTATTTTACGTTTATTATTATTATACTAGCTCTTCACTGCTAGTAGAAAATACATCCAATAATTATGAATGCTGCATATTTTATTTTTTATATTACGTACCGGACTAGAGTCAGCGAATAGTGTCCTATGGAATATTACATATTTTGTAATTTCACTAGTTTGTCTATTTTTTTTTGGTTCATTACAACATGAATATATTAGTAGGATAGTAGACATATTCTAATTTTATTGCGATACAGGGAACTAAGCACGTACACTGCCCTAGAATACCAGCAAAACAATTTAACAAAAGTAATTTTGGGAAATAATCCGATTCCAGCGTAACTCTCGGAATGCTAAACTGAGACTATACATAAAACTTGATTGTATAAAATATATTCGCAGAAGCAGGTACTTAGAGATGCAACAATAACTGTTTTGTTCCAATCTGAAACAGCCAACAGAACTATAATTTTAAAACTAACTGCAAAGTGATTTCATTTTGGTAAATTGCACAATATATATATATATATATATATATATATATATATATATATATATATATATATATATATATATATATATATATATATATATATATATATATATATATATATGTATATATATATATATATATATATATATATATATATATATATATATATATATATATATATATATATATATATATATATATATATATATATATATATAGTGCAATTTATCAAAATAAAGTCACTTTGCAGTTAGTTTTAAAATTATATTTCTGTTGGCCGTTTCAGATTGGAACAAAACAGTTATTGTTGCATCTCTAAGTACTGCAAAGTGACTTCATTTTGGTAAATTGCACAATATATATATATATATATATATATATATATATATATATATATATATATATATATATATATATATATATATATATATATATATATATATATATATATATATATATATATATATATAGTGCAATTTATCAAAATAAAGTCACTTTGCAGTTAGTTTAAAGTTTAACATCTTCTGGATAACTGTATGCCTAATGTTTTTATATATAATATGTTCAAATAAAACAAATATAAATAGTAGACTAGGTTTGTGTATTCTAAGAATTTGAGTTCCGTCAAAAACTGATGTCATAAAACGTCACTGCAAGTGTTGGAGTATTAATATTTTAAATTCAAGTATAAATGATCAATGAAACAGGTCGTACACCACCCTGAAGATCCTTAATGAAGGTGAAAGAACTTGTACAACTTCTAAGTGGTTCGTTTCCGTATGTATGTCCAGATATAGGACTGGTAAGTGTATCTTCCTTATTAATTGTCTATGTGCTTATTTCTGTATGTAATGAAATGCTACAAACCCAAGATTATTTTCCACAAAACAAATATGAATAGCAATATATATATATATATATATATATATATATATATATATATATATATATATATATATATATATATATATATCTATATATCTATATATATATATATATATATATATATATATATATATATATATATATATATATATATATATATATATATATATATATATATATATATATATATATATATATATATATATATACCGGCGCAACAAAAAAAACCAATGAAGACTTGTATGCATTAAGGACAAACTTAGAAACCGTTCAGTGAAATAAGTATATTTTAATCTTTACTTTAAAAATTATCTTTTTTTTTTCTTTTACTGTTATAAAAACTTATTTAATAACCTATTATTTAATATTAGTTAAAATATATCTATTCTCAAAATTTATGGTGGCATAACACCGTTTAGCATAATATCTGCAGACTTTATATATTGCCATTTTTTTATCCTCAACAAATGGATCAGTTCATAAGGGACTTTAAAACAACTAACATTTCAACTTTCAATTTACAAAATCACAAAGAATGTAAAGAAATCTTAAATATAAACAACAACATAGCAAACTTTAAAATAATACATAGTAACATACGAAGCATAAATAAAAATCTCGACGAGTTCAAAATATTTCTAAAGAGCATAGGTACAAAATTTGACTGTATTATTTTGACAGAAACATGGAACATAAAAGATACAACTTTATATAATCTAGATGAATATGATATATAATCACGGAGATATAAATCAGAACGTTGGTGTTGTTGCATATATTAAATCGAATTTACAATATACCTACCGTGTTATTCTTATAGGTGAAATTAAAGCTCTCAGAATTAAAATACAGATAAAAGGAGATAATAACATTATCATAACAGCTCTCTACCGATCTCCATCGTTAGATCCCAATGTATTCAACAATCACCTGCAAAACTATTTGCAAGTAGAGAACATAAATGATGAAAACTGTAATTTGTTTGTTGGTGCCCTAAATATTGATATTCTTCAGGATTTCGACTATGCAATTGAGTACTTAAACAAGAAATTCATATATCTGTACTGTTAAAGGCCACAATTACATGACGCTATAATAACAAAAAATATTATTTATAAGTCATTTATTTACTTTCAACTGCTAGCTAGTGTATTTACGAGGATTTCAAAGTAAGGTATCGATATATAAGTGGTGTAACCTACTTTTTTGGATGAATGAAACTTATTCTATGAGACAGGTTCTACAAAGTACCATTTGTGGAGAAATTCAGTGGAATTCCAATTTTGCTTATGTGTTCCAAGACAGAGACCGTTAGGGGTGTCGCGAAGTTTTAATGGAATAATTTTATTCAGCTGCCCACATACTGCAACTTGTACTAAACTTTATTTTAATGAGATTTATTGTTTCCAAACTCAAAAGTATGTCACTCTCGCAAACGTGCTGTTACCATTGCAGAACAGGAGACTCAGAATAATTAGGAATAGCGCGTATGTAACCAGGGCCGTTTTTCTGACTAGGCCTCATACGCCCAGGCCTAAGGGTGCCACTCTGCGGGGGCGCCTGGTTTTTAGTTATTTAGAGAAGGATTGTAGTCTAATTGAAAGATTTTTAGATTTACTGCAAATGTAGGACATAAGGCAGATGACATGTTGGTGCTGATCTCTTAAATAAGAGATATATGTTGAATAATCAAATAAGTCAGTGATGTCTATAGAGTTAGCAGAGAAAAGTGAGCAGATAATCGAAAACAGGTGGAAAATTAAAGGCGAATTGAGTGCCGTAGTTTTAATTTTAGGCTGCTACTAGTTCCGAGAAATTAGCTGCTCTGCTAGCTTTAAAATAACTTAGCAGAGCAACATTTAGTAAATCGGTTCCTTCAATGAAAATAACAAAAATAACATGACTGTAATTAAAGGCTAATTAAATGCTACGAATATATTCTATAATTGTTGATTTATTGGTAAAATTATTAATGAAAAAAATTCTCGAGTACCCGAGGCATATCCGACGGACCAACTTGAAAATCGCTCATCATTACGCACGTTTTAAAGACAGAAAATCAGTAAAATTCATATTTTTTTAAGGAAAATATTAATAAAACAAATAAGAGGCTCCATAAATGCTAATTAGGTGCTGCCAAAATATGCACTAACAAGCATTTCCGAAAGCCTTACCAATTAATTACGTGAAAAAATGTCTTACATTCATGTTTAACAAAATATGTATGTTACTCTACTAGGTAAAGTGTATCTTTCTTTTAATTCTTTTAATTCTTTTAATTCTTTTTAATTCTTTTAATTCTTTTAATTCTTTTAATTCTTTTAATTCTTTTAATTCTTTTAATTCTTTTGATTCTTTTGATTCTTTCGATTCTTTCGATTCTTTCGATTCTTTCGATTCTTTCGACTCTTTCAATTCTTTCAATTCTTTTAATTCTTTTAATTCTCTTAATTCTCTTAATTCTCTTAATTCTCTTAATTCTCTTAATTCTCTTAATTCTCTTAATTCTCTTAATTCTCTTAATTCTCTTAATTCTCTTAATTCTCTTAATTCTCTTAATTCTCTTAATTCTCTTAATTCTCTTAATTCTCTTAATTCTCTTAATTCTCTTAATTCTCTTAATTCTCTTAATTCTCTTAATTCTCTTAATTCTCTTAATTCTCTTAATTCTCTTAATTCTCTTAATTCTCTTAATTCTCTTAATTCTCTTAATTCTCTTAATTCTCTTAATTCTCTTAATTCTCTTAATTATCGTAATTCCCTTAATTCTTTTAATTCTCTTTTTTCTGGAAGTTTTCTTTTAATATTTGGGCTGGAATTGTTGACAATTATGTATTATAGTGGGCCAATATTTGGCATGTGTATAGGATTTTTATCTTTTGAAGTTAAGGGTTTGGCTACGAGATTAGTTTCCGATTTTTTTAAAGGTTATATATTACGTATCATGGCCTATAAATGTACTATGGACTGAGGGCCTTGAGACAGTTATAATCTGGTTTCTTCCCCCCCCCAAAAAAACAGAGCTACACCCAAAAATGATCTCGCTACCACAATTGAAACGGAATTAATAGTCCAAAATAACATTAGATCCGAAACTGTACTTACGCGATTACAGAAATTAAAAGTGACTGGTCCGATGGACTCCCGTTTTTAATATGGTCCTTAGATCCCTACTGATATACGCCGGACTATTGGTAGGTCTTCTTACCTTTGACCCTACCCGTTAGCCAGACACGGTATAAACTATGTTACTTTTAATTAATCACAATTACGTTATGCCAAATTTTAATTTCTCAGAAGTACAAACCATGTAGAACCCACCCAATACTTATGTTTGAGATATCCCAGGAAATTATTGAGAAACCGGCAATTATCGGAAATAATCGGTAACTGATTTAGCCTTAGTGAAATAGTCTTCGGGTTCGCGCCGACGACACCTGAAAAAGTTTTACATGCATTTTTAACTTTTCGCTTAGGGTATAACTCTAGGAGTTGATCGATCTCTCAAGAATCACCACAACAAAAGGCGGCTATTGGGGTATTATAAGTTAGCCTCGGGCCATTCTAAAAGTTGAAGCGTTCAATGAGAATGTATTTTTTATCAGACTTTATAGAAGTTGCTCAGTAGACAGCGTTGTGGTAAATTTGGATAACGAACTTGAGCTATTCTATTACTACTTGATAAACCATTAAGCGAAATATGAGTTAGGTACTTGGTTAGATTGTAATATAAGTTTCAATAATCTTGGGATCATCTTTTTAAGCTTTTCAACGGATTTTAGACCTACTTTTTATGATTCAATTTTGAGGAAAGTTTGCACATTACTCCATAAATTAATTATGTTGTTAAATCAAACCCTCCATCTCCAACGCCTTCTATAGGTATATTAAGAGTCACAATATAAAAATTTTCAACTGATATACCAGTTAAACTATTAAAATGGCTACGTAATAAATTTTCCTGTAAGATAAATTCCCATATTAAATGATTAAAATCCATATTAAAGCCGAACTGTTTGCTCTATCCATAAAACATAACTGCCTTTGCATGTTTTACATTTTATCGTATCAAAACAAAATGTATTAATCGTTATTTCTGCAAGTATGACTTTTGTGTTTTTATCCCGCAGCATTAAAAACTTTCACGTTTTCCTCTCTTTTATTCGCTCCCCCGAAGGCATCATTAAAAGTGGCTGAAAAGGATTTTGTTTCACAAAGAATATGTTTTTAATTTTTGTTGGATTGTGTAATTTGAACTGGGAAACTCCATTTTAGCGGGTATTGATGAAGAATTTACGGGGCGAAACTCAATTATAATTCGCAATTATTATTGAAACTAATCGACGTTCATTTTATATGGACTGTATTTACCTCAGATATCCCTTTATTGATGACAGTTTCTAACAGAATATGCCAAAATATGACGATACTGGATACGCTGTAATTTATTTATCACTGCATAATTAGCAAATAACTTAAAAGTACTTATGTTATATATATAGTCCAATATGTTACAGCATATAGCTAGGAAAAGTATGAGCCTGTTACTTTTATATCAATATCTTCACATAGATCAAGTATAAATGTGAGCCTTGCTTATCAAGTTTAAACAGTTGTAAGTTATTCACTTTTGTGTAAAACAATAAGAACATGTTTTAAAAAACCAGATCAAAATGACCAACTTTCCATCCTGTCTGATACGAAAATAAAGAATTCCTGCCTATTCTCGGATTTCTACAGCTGTCGCTGCCTCCCAGCTTCTTGTTTTTCTAGCTTATATCCCAAATCTCGGCGCCATAGATAGTGCTTTCCACTATACTTTGATATATTTTCATTTTTGTTTCTCTTTTAATATCCCCATTCCGCAGTACTGAATTCAAGCCTCTTGTAATGTTCCGTCCTTTATTAATTCTATAGCCGATTTCATCTTCACTACTTTCACGTTCGTTAAATATTACACCAATATATTTACATGATTTAACTCCCGGGATAGATTCTCCTTCCAAGGATAAGTTTTCGATTTCCATATTTCCTGCCACGATATTCTGATTTTTTTCATATTTATGGTCAACTCTGCCCGTTCATAACGTTCTTTCAGTTTCCTCACCATGTAGTTAACCTGGTCATCGGCGATCACCACTTAGTCGACGGCAAAGTAAAGAGTAAATATATTATTCATGCTCCACTGTCAGTCCTATCATTTTGATTGCATGTGTCCATCTTTTAAGGCCCTGTCAAGACATATTTTGAAGAGAGTGGGAGATAGAGAACAACCTTGTCATAGACCTTTAGTTGTATTAAACACTTCAGTAAACTTCGTACCCTTCTTAATTCTGTAATGGTACTATATAATACTATATAGTATACTAGAGTAATTGTGAGTATACTAATAATGACAATTTTTTTTCACAACACCGTTTTTAAAAATGTTCCAAATCATTAATTTACTGCAAAAAAATTATAAGAAAACTTGAGTTACTGCATGGAACGGTTATATGGATTTGAAAGTCGACTAGAACGAGCCATAGTCGACTCTCTCCGTGCAACAGGAAACCGTGTAATTGACCCATTTTAGTGTTCATCATAATGACTGCGGCACTCGTAATTCCTTACCCATCCATGTATATAGCATTTTAATTTCATTTAGGTAAAGTGAAAACGTTTTAATTTTAACGCAAGGGTGTATTACACAACACCCTGGGGGCAGAACGTATAATCGTTAGACAAGGGTGCATAGTTATGTTGTGTTTATGATAAAGGAAGGTGTCTGTGAAGGGACAAGTGATTATATGTAGATTGAAATTGAAATGTAACAAATTCTAAAATAGGAATTTACGTTCCTAAATTCGATTACATCGTGGGGTTATGGTCTTGTTAGTGCCCTTGTTTTTTATTTCAAATTGGTCATAAAAAATAGCCAGCATCAATTCTATTGTTTGCCAAAATATCAGCATAAGCTGTTTCAAAGGGAATAGTGGATATCCATCATGAGAAAGCAAAAAATTCTCAACGCAATTCACGTATCGAGGATCGTACCGATCGTGAGGATGGAATTTTATCAGGGAGATCCATGATTTTGCTTGTTTTAGTAGCTTCTACAGCTCATTCTTATTCTCTTTATCTGTCCCCTCATCCACGTCTTCGTCCTCTGTCATCTCCTCCAAGTTCTCGTCCTTTGTCCCGCCCGCTTGTACTTGTTCCTTCTCGTTTGTTTCATTGTTATTTTCTTTACCCACATTTTTCTTACCTTCTGTTATATTTTGTGTTACAAGGTATCCCGTTGACCTTTTAACTCATTATAATCTTCATCCCGAATATTTTCTTCCGTTGCGCTATCGACATTTCCATTTGCGCGGAGACATGACTGACCGTAACAATGACCATAAAATTTTGAACAGGACAGGCCGACTTTTCTGCACCCAAAATTTGTGTTATATAATTTAGTGCAGTTGCAAAAAATAAATTACATCTGGTGCAGGTGGCAATAAAGCCTTAATGGGCTCCAAAACTTTATTTATCATCCAGGCCCATTGTTCAGGATTTAAATCATTAACAAGCCAATTACTTGATAATACTCGACGAAGATGTTACAACAATTTCACTGCGGTGTTGAATTTTGTTGACGTCGAAAAATGTGTTGTGTCGATAGTTTCCAATGGACCATTCTGATTTAGGCGCTCCATAGATTGCCAGAAGAATACGTAATTACGTAATTCATTTTCTAATGTACAGTTTTCCTGCTTAACCGCATTTGATTCTGAACCCGCTGATCAGGGCGCCTACTGCCAATGCCGATCCGGTAATTATTTATACAATGTTCATAAAGAATTCATAAAGTCATACACCTAATGCTAATTGAAAAATTAAAATTGGATGATGATCATGTGGGCGTGACATATGAAGCAGTCGAGATGTCACGTATTTCTGTTTTAGAAAATTAAAATATAAAATAAACTTTAGAGAGTCCCAATCGTACGCACAAAGGTTAACCTTTTCGGATTTTTATCTGTTATAATGTCAGCTTTCAGGACTTTGCTTCTAAACGAAAATTATTATGATTAAACACGCCCATCAAACTAATGTATTCAATAAACGTAGGACGGCCTTTGTTTATAATTTATAAGAAAATGTACCATCTCCAATGTTGGGGTATTAACTCTAAATGCGACTCAAACGACGCAACGCAATTTCGACAGCCATTAACGAGACGGCTCGTCTTCGGGATTTGCACAGGTGGAAGAAATAAAAATGGCACACATTTGCAGTATTTACATCGCGCGAATTGTGAACGATTTATTTTAATGGTTATCTACCTTTTGCCGGATATTGGGGAATAAAACTACCACGGCACATTTGGTGGCGCTGCGATCAGACGAGTAACGATCAGTTGATTGTTGTTTTGTTTATACAGAATCATACAGAATAATAAACGAGTTTGATAATTCGTTTTATGTACTTTTTTGCACAATCAAGCCTTTTTTGTTCGCTTACCGTGTTTGTTTTTACAGTAGGATGCGCTTACTGACCGTTTTAAAATCGTATTGATTTATAATGGGTTTTCTAGAATTCAGTGTAAAATTTAATTAAATCATGATAGTTATTCACTCTGGGCACTTTAGAAGGTAGATTTTAACAAATTTACCTTTTTAAAAAACAATTGGCTTTTCACTAGATTCTTAAACCTCAAAACGTTTATTTGAAAACTAACTGATAGATAATCACCTCGTGTAACTTTGTTTCGAATATAAATCTCAGTGTTTAATAAAAAAATAAATATTTATTATAGTAATTTGAACACTTATTTGACCTTGAGACTTACTGACGTCACAGCCTGGAATTAAGTTGGTAGATGATCACGGACAATCACGTACATTACACATTACCGGACATTAAGCCCGGTTCACACATATAAAAGATCAAAATATATAAGTTCATTATAATTAAAAGAAAGATGTATTTTTAAATCTATTTAATGATGTTAAAACTAAATGCGCAGTTTGTACAATTACTTCCAGAAATTGGAACAGTACAAGGTTACTAAAAGGAGATAGGTTGCACGATAACTCGGCGGGGGGAGAGACGCGACAAGGGGATGTCGCGTCATCGAGATTGCCAGATGTTTGTTTACGTTTTATTTGTTTGCGTTTTTAGCTTTAGCCAGAGACAACTTTATAGTCTAGATACATTTACTGGGTTAGTTTCTGCTTATAGTGCTTGTGTAAATTTCATTGTGAATTAAGTGTGTGTGTGACGATAAAAACTAGTATTACTTTCAAACATTTGTTATATTATTATAAAGACTGATCAGATTGTTTTCCTTCTTTAAGATGAGTGTTTCTGCTATAAATCTGGTATAAAAATTGTTTTGAAAAATATTTGTTAATATATATGCCTGGTGGAATTGTTTGTAGTATAGCTACATGCAAAAACAATTCGAACTACAAAGGAAGATGGAGAAAAGTTGATGTTCTTTACTTTTCCGAAAGATCCTAAAATTCAAAAGGAATGGGTACGAAAGTGTCATCGTAAAGATAAATGGAGTCCTATTAATAAACGGATATGCAGTAAACATTTTAAGCTTTCCGACTATGAAGACGAACTTCAGGCCAGATTGTTGAAACTACACCCCAAGAAGCTAAAAAAAATGATAAGTTCAAAAGTTGCTAAGAAGGCCTTTTATTTCATTATTTTTTTCAACTATTCCTTCATTATTTTTACCAGGCGGGGAAGAAGAAAAGCAGCAAAGTTCAGAAAGAGCCAAGCGAATGAAGCGAAAAGAACACATTTAGTTATAAAAAGGAAATTGTTAAAAAAACAACAAATTATATAGCTAAAAAACTGGGTGACGTACCAAAAGAATTGATCAAATCATTTTGCCGCCAAAGGGTATTTGTTCGAATAAAATTTCTTAATCAAAAGGGGGCAGAAATTAAGTTACAAAAAAGAAAGGCTTCTGGACCATCAAGACAAGTATTTAAAAAAATGTAAAAAATTTTAAATTAAAAATCTAATATAATTATTAATGTGTTTGAATTTTTAATGTGTTTCTGTTCTGTTTTAATTCAAGTTTATGTATCTACTAAACATCAAATATTTTTAAAACAATTATAATCCTTGTTAATTTTATAGATTCTAATTTGTATTTTATTTTTAATTTTTTATATACAATATTGAAAGTAGGAATATATAACCCATATATGGAATATATAAGACTCTTTTGTGAACTTTCCACCACCTCCATATCTCGCTCTGATCACGATGAAATTAAAGCATACCTCTTCTTTAATTGACTAGTTTAAAGCATTTAGTCTCGAGCAAACGATTTATATAGTTAGTAAAAAAAAAATAGTAAAAAGTAAATTTTATAATAACTGTCAGAGAAAAGTAGAAATCTACCTGTACAGATATTTGACAAAAAAATAAAAATATAAATAAAATTATAGAAAATTATATTTAATTGCTACAACTTTATTATTATATTTTTAATAATTATATAACTAAATAATATTTAATTATTATTAAATTATATTATATTTGTAATTATATTTTTGACTACTTAGAAATTAATCTATTTAAATATATTAGTTTTAAAACATATTACAGAAAATTTATCAAATGTAACGCCGTCTACAGACACACGTACAGATTTGTATGCGCAGACTGTATCGCACATGTACTCATGTACAAGTCCGCACGTACAAATTTCAAGCGTTATTGACGATTTTACATGAATTTTACTATTTGTTATGTAAAAACTGCTAGTGTGTTATACTTATTAATGTAACTTTGTAATTTACATTTTTTATTGTATATTTTTTCATTATAGAGACAGATGTAAATACACTCTGTATATAATTATCATCAATAAAGTGTTCATGTCTATGTATGGCGTAATTAATAATGACAATGTTTATTTAGTACAAGACCTCAAAATATTTCGACAAATACACATTTTTGCGTAAACTTTATTTAAAATAAAAGTTGACCTTTTTAATATGCTAGATTCGTGCAAACAGAAATGTTCATTCTTAGAAAGCAATTCTACGATAAAATAAAAAAAAGTGGATGAACGTTGTTGGCTTATATTTTTCTTAATGAAGAGTTGAAAAATTTCAATCCACAATGGAATTCATTTCGAATTTCAATCACTAAAAGCATAATATATGCTTAATACCATTGTTTCCAGATAAATAATATAAAATTAACGAAACTAGAATGAAAATTTGCTTTTAGAAATGCTGAAAATACAAAAGCCAACATTAATTTATATATTTTAAATACAATTTAAAAATATCTCTTAAATTTCTTTCTCTATCTCTTCAATTCTCTTAAAAATATGTATTTGTCGAGGTGTTCTAAAGTGGTTATTTTATAATTTCAATTACCACATATTCATCGCTGTATATTACAGTAGAGACATAGGCGTAAATTAAGGTAAATTACTTTTGTTGGTAAATATGTTTTTTTGTTTCATTTTTAAGTATGAAACTGGTATAAACCTTATAATTTCAGTGATTAGAATTTTTTGTTCATATATTAAACAAATTAAGGTAAAGATAAATTTACAGTCATTAAAATAATATAAAACTTTAAGCATTTTTAAAACGTAATATCCAATAAAAAGGATGCATCTTTGAAACTCTTCAATACTATAAATTTAAACGGGCAATCTGGGTGACGTCACGCCCGCGCTTTCTGTGATTGGTTGAAAGTTACCATGCAACCTATCTTTTAGTAACCTTGGGAACAGTACATGTTTTTTTTTTATTTTGTTTTCAGTAATATTTCTATTTAACGTCATTTTGACATTACTTAAAAAAATAAATACGGATGTATAACTTTCGCTCAGCCCCCAAACATTGTCCTCGAACGGTAAATTACCCTTACCATTCTTGATACTTAATATACTATTTGTTCTTTCAACATATTATTTAAACATACATTTGTAAAAATTGTTATTTGATGTCCTTTATAACTAATAATATAATTATTTTCATAGGTAGGTACATTCAATAAGGTTTAACCTATTTTGGCAACATTTATTTCCAGAAATAAGCTGTAATATGGGCGACAGTGAACATAGAGAACTATTTTTAGGTTTAAGCAGTTACTTTATTTTCTTACTTAGATGCTACTCCAAATAGTAAATTTCATTAAATAGGGTTTATCTATACGCTATGCAAATAAAACGCACCAAAACGTAATTCGCATGTGTTTACTTCGTGCAGTTCAGATCACGTGCATGCCAAGTTTGATTGTATGGACATTAGTAGATGTGTGAGTGAAGATGTAGAGATGGTAAACGTGGAACATTAATTTTGTACAGTTGTAACGTTGCAACACCACAAATTTTGATTTTCCACCACTATGTCGGTCTTTTACGTGAAAAATCACCGTTCTTGAAGTGTTGATACCACTCACGACATGTTATTTCACTCATAGCAGCTCCACCATAAGCTTATGAGAGCATTCGGTGAGCCTCAGCTGCAGATTTTTTAATATTAAAAAAATATGTTACACCTCCCGCAAATGACATTTTTAATCGGCAATAAGTATATGATGTAAACACAAAGCAACTATTGGTGCTATCAGATTATGTTCACAAGATATTAAAGATTATTGCAAGCCGGCTATAATGTTCGCGACGTCTACATGTCGCGAACGCCATCTATAGAAAAACGGGGGAAGCAAAGTTATATACCATATTTTTTAGGTCCCTCTTTAAACTAAATAGAAAAGTTATGGAATTATATTAAACTAAAAAAAATTGATATAGTAAAATAAATAGGTAGGTAATAGTAGGTAGGCAACATAATAATTTTGAATTTTTCCAATAAACTATTGGTTTATTACATGGTATAATATTACATCAATTTAAAAGAAAATATTTTTTTTTTTTTTTTTGGAGAGGGGTTTGGCTTCCGAAAACTCGTTCGATTAGCCACAGAAATTTTTTAACCATTTGGTTGTTTAGTCACAAATAATCAAGTCAATCTCAAAGTTGTAATTATACCATGAAATAAAAAAAAAAGAAAAGAAAGGAGTAATCATACAATGGAATAGTGTAACCGTGTTACTGATTTTCATTTTGCCTTTGTTAAGTAACTACTGGTATAAATATCTACTAAATTAGATAAATAATAAATTATTTAATGAGTATACACATACCCACATATAGATATATATACATATATACATATATACCCATATATACCCACGCATACACACACATATATACATATCTACATATCTTTTTTTTTTTTTTAATTTTTTTTTGTTTTGTTTTGTTTTGTTTTTTTATTTTTTTTTTTTCATTTGTTTATATTGGGTTTTCAAACAGGGACAAGTTGCGTCTAGG
Organism: Tetropium fuscum; assembly: GCA_964058915.1. Lineage (NCBI taxonomy): Eukaryota > Metazoa > Arthropoda > Insecta > Coleoptera > Cerambycidae > Tetropium > Tetropium fuscum. The sequence goes on from CAXKVY010010616.1 coordinate 16,707, forward strand.
GGTCTATCAAGACGACTTCGCACAATCACAGGAAAGACCACGGGTGTAATAGGTTAACATAACACAAGGATAAACAATGGGAGTTCTAACTAATATTAATCTACATACTATTACTAATAAATATTATTAAAATAAATTAAAGGGGAAAATGCAAAAGAACAAGTTCCATTGTGTTAAAAGTTAGCTTAAATTAAGATTTTTGCAGTTTTTATGTAATTATATAATATCTCATTAATTTTGTCCTTTTGAGAGAAAGAAAGAAGAAGAGAGAAGAAGAAAGAAAATAGATACACCATTAATAATTCAGTATCTTCTTTGGTAAGCCGTGAAATACAGAAAAATTACCACTTGTCACTTGGGTAGATTTTGACTCAGTTGACGTACCTTGTTCCTGCACTATGTAGTTTCAACAAATGGCCAACACATATACATATCACCAGGGTAGCTATTCTTGAAATCCGGGAGGAGATTATCTCATGAGAAGTGGGCGGAGTTCTCTCGTAACCAAACATTTGCTATTCTTGAAAACCACGAAGCATTCACTTCACTGATTTGTAAGAGAACCTGATTCTCATGGTATTTTATAGGAGAAGTATAAAGTTCTCCTGAGAAAATTGAGTTTCTAACCCAACTTATAGAATGTAGTGATTAAAAATTAATGTCACCTTGAGAGAAATTTTAGTTAAATTCTAAGAATTATATAAATAGATACTTCAATTTACAGGTATGTAATAATATTTATAATATATTTCTTAATATTTGACATTATTATAATAATTGATAGGCAATAAATATCAAGCCAGTTTTACGGTCATGGATCTTGATGAAATGTTGGAAGCGGTTGTGGTATTGGGTGACTTGCACGATGCTGAAGAGCAAGCAGATGGAGAACGTCAATTGCTTCAAATGACAGACCCATTTACATTATCCGATGTAAAATTTGGCAAATACATCCGAGTTTCAAAAGAATTAGCAAGACCATTTACTTATAAATATTTTCTTGTATAATTTTTGATATGTTGGTTATGGTGTATAATAATAATAATATATATACGTATTGCAAAATTATCTAACATCTCTTTTATTAATATATTTTAGGATGCATATGGTTTCCATTATGTCGTTTTACTATGTTATGCAGTATTTCTGTTTTATAATATTCTCATCCAAAAAATTAAGTTTAAAACACAATTAAGAAATGTAAAATTATCAAAATGAATCTATTAAAAATTTGCTATTCTGATTAAGAAAATTATAAGTACTTACTTGAAATGAAACAATTACCGTTGAGTATACAAGGATTTAATATTTAGAAAAAATAATACAAGATAAAATATTATTTATAACATACTTGATTATTATATACCTATTATAAATTAAAACTCATTAGACCAATTAATTACTGCACAAGAAATATATACTTAGCACCTTAAATTTGTATACAACAATAAAGACTTGAAACAATGTTGAAAATATGCAATAAAACTCTTGAGGGAGCTCTTATGCGAGCAGTTGTCTAGCCAAAGAGTTATGATTCTGGCACCCCTGTTAATTAAAAAGAAAGAGTAAAAGGAGATTATTATTTGTTCTTTTTTCCTGCCAGATACGCAGTAAAAAAGATACCTCGTGCCAAAGAGGTGTGATTGGTTTGACAGGCGTTTTCGGTCCCACTGGAACAAAGCTTTCATTGAATACTATGATTCTAGGAGTAAGACAACCTTAAATTCTTCCATTCTAGGCAACTTTTTGAAGATCCGCTGAATAGCATAGGTATATCATCCTCTTCTCTTTTAGAATCAGCGTCGATCTGACACATTTCTCTTGCAGTTATATATTGTTTTTATGTTTTGCATATTGTTGGCAGAATTCACCCTCAGCAAATACTATCCTCTGTGTGATCATGAGTTTGTAACTTGGAAAATTCTTCGCACTCTTCATGACCCAAGAGCATAAATGATATATTCATTTCTGTAAGTACTTTACTAGCCCACTTTTATGAGGTCGATATTATATAATTTAGTTAAAAAGTAGTAGTGAAGCTTGCCAAGCTTTAACCTCAAAAGTAATAACGGTAATAGATAATGTACAGCGATTCACAGAATAATACACACACTTTTCATGATACTAAGATTAGTACCATGCACATTTTTAGCATAGATTAGAGAGATTTTTAGGTTATAACCCCATGGACCATGGACATAAATAATAATAAAAAGCTGATAAATTCTCGATTTTGATTGGCTAGAGCTCGAAAGTATCACCGGCAACGTTGCAACAATCGTGACGAAAAGTTCATATCACGTTCCCATCCAGCTACGTTAAAGAATAGCAATTTAGCAACCAGGAGAAATGGAAGTGAACTTCCGGGGAAGTGATCTCATATTTTCTGATGAGACCTTCCATGTTCTCTCGAACTCAAGAATAGCCACCCAGTTAGGTGTCGTAAAGTAACATTACACTCCAGCACTTGCTCACATAAAAATATTCATACATAAATGATTGTCCTCACTTCGTTTCGGCTCGTTATTCGTTTACCTTAAAATGTTTCTTCTTTCGAGCGTATCTATATTCTTCCTTCTATTTTCTGAACAGCGGAGCATTTCAACAGTGGACTAATTGTACCTAAAAATAAAAACCACTTGTAAATAATTGCCAATAATATATATGAGTAATTTAACTGAATTAGAAATATGTTACTATTATACTTCACATAGTTAGATCATGATTACCTTTAATATCTATCTCTATCACTATTAATTTATTTACCATAAACATGCTTAATTCTTAAATAGGTAGGCGTAGAGGTTACCAGTAGTCGATAAACAAATATTAAGTAATGATTTAAGGCATTCCGTCTACCCTTTTAAGGATTAATTTTTGTCTGAGTTTGTTTACTCTCGCTTTTTATCATCAGTCCTTATAAATCATTAACAAATTGAAATAGCCAACACCGAAGATTTATAAATTCGCGTGTAACTGTAACTTTTAAATGCTTAGGTATTGGAATCTGGAAGTTCCACAGCTTTGAAGTATTACGCTGTTTCAAACTAAATAAGGATTTAATTAGCTTCAGCCTTAAGTCTCAAGTAGAAAGTTTGGCATGTTGATGGGAAGAGCCTGAAGTACGAATTAGGATAAACAACGAAGTTTCCTAGGTTATAACCGATTTACTAGTACAGATACAGATTGCGCTGCCTGTATTGCGGTACGTTAGGGTAATATCGCTCGCCTTAATCATTATTTCTGATATAAAACAAAAAAAGATCTAAAAACTAACAGAAGACACTTTTGTTAAAGTGACTATTTAAAAAAATATAAACAAAAATTTAAAAAATTTCTTTGGTAATAAGAATATATATTTTTTAAATGTTGCAAACGGGCGATATTTCTGTCCATCACTGAAATATCGCCCACTTGGTCTGATATATTACCTAAAATACCAAAGCTACGCTTTTCATTCTGTTTCCAATACTTTAACAGTTCATTGTCCCAGTGCGGCTCAAATGATCTGAGATAGCCGCGTATTCAGTATTATCAAGTGACTATAGTTCATGAATTTAATTTGATGGCAAACACGAAAAAGTCAGACAGCTTTTTGTTAAATCAGCTACAGTTATATCATATATTATAGCAGTAGTATAAATGTAGATTTAATTTTTTTATTATTATTACTTGTATGTATATTGTATGTATATATACTTGTATATATACTTGTATACTTGTATGTATATATATACTTGTGTGTATATTTTTTTACATTTATTACTTGTACAAAGAAAATGTTACGTAGTTTCTACGGTACATCCGTAGAAACTACATACAATAAAAATAATCTAGTTACGGCGTTCGTAAAAGCAACATCCACGCTCTTCAACTTTATGAAAATTTGTTAGAAAATAATTGTAAATTTAAAATAATAATTGTTAATTTATGCTAAGTAAGCAATAATACCAGTGTAAATGGTCTAGAAGCAGAAAAACTGCATGAATAAGTGTTTTCGTCGTTTTTACAAGTAAGGAGGGAAAAAGCTTGGTAGCGTCCCAGCCCAATGAAAGAAAATTTGCAGTCAATATCAAACAAAGGAAACAAACTTTCACAGTGATTAAAGTGATAGCAGATTAAAACTACAGCAGCAGCAAGTAATATCAATTTGAGGGGAAATAAATCCCAAGGCGAGATCCCAGCGAAGGTAGTCAGCATTCCAGAGGCAATGACAACTATAGTATCATCGCACGCATGTACGTATCGATATAGATCGCAAATACTACACGAAACGCCAACCGATTAGGCGTGTGATTGGTGAGTATCTAATTGGGTGAGATCAAAGTTATTTATCGGCGCAAAAATCTAAAACTCACATCATCATAATAGACAGATGCCAATAAATTTTATGTAATATCACATCTACATAAACTATGTATATTGAGAAAGAAAAATGCGATAGCATCATGTTGAAAACGGGTTTTGATACTCTCAAACCATATGGTAATATGGACATGCTATGTTTTGAATATTGAAATTAAATTACGAAAGGTGAATGTGATAAGTGAATACAGTTTAGAAGTGAAAATTAAACCATATATGGTAAATTATAGAATTTAAAGGTAAACCTAAATAATTATAATAATAGCCTTAATATGATTGGCAAGATTAGTCAACAAAAGTAAAGCATGAAGCTGGTATCTAAGGAAATTCAATTGTTCAACATAGAACCACTTCCGTAGAAACAGATAACAGTGCAAAAAAGTTTAGCAATAGCGTTGGAAGTAGTAACAGCTCGCTAATTTATGTTCATAAAAATTGTAAGATTTAATAGTTTAAAGTAGTTTAAAATTTAACAAAATAGTGCTACGTGTGCAGAATCCCAACGGGAGATATTCTACAGCAAATTTAAACGGTATTAAGTGGTTTTTGGTCGAAAATACGACGACCAAGTACAGCGTCTCCACGCAGCGTCAATAGGAATTATATGAGTGCGACAAGCTGAGTAATACAAGAAACAGAAGATTCCAATAAGACAGTGAGTAGAAATTTTCTTATTATTCTTCTCTTATCAAGTTTGATAAGGGCCAAACCCAGTAGGGCCAAACCCAGTAAGAAAATATAAACAAGCGTCTCATCAAATGCAGCAGTGTTCCATTTCGGCATAGTTCCAATAGATGGCAGCAAGGGTGCCAAAGAAGTTAGCAGCAGTGTAAAGGTGAAGCAGCGTTCCAAGAGAGGGCAGCAGGCGTGCTCAACAAATTATCCACAGTATAAAAGTGCAACAGTATTCCAAATTTGTGTTGTGCTTCGTATACAAAAAGGATTAACAAAAGAACTTCTCAAGGTAATAACTATTTAAAACAATTTTTAATTTTAAGCAGATACATTGTTCCAAAGGCTATGGCCCATGTAATTGGTATAAGTTACCTAGGTTTTTGGCGTAGGATAATATTAAGTTTCTATTTTGCATTCTAATCTCTTTTATTATCCTGTCGACAATCATACTTCCTGTTGCAATATAACTTATCTTTGCTGTACTTTAAAATTAATTGTCTTAGTGACAATTCATACTTCCATTTTATAATAATAATAAATACATACTATATATATATATATATATACTATATATATATATATATATATATATATATATATATATATATATATATATATATATATATATATATATATATATATATATATATATATATATATATATATATATATATATATATATATATATATATTTAGCTGCTTTATCATTTTCATAATTTATAAATATTATTAAATTTCAATCGTTCACAATAAGAATATTAGATCCATTTACCATTCGAATTAATTTCAATTGTCAAGACAAAACATTCTATAATATACAGTAATATACAGAGCCTAATTGAATCTCCTCTACCTGACCATAGAGTACTCATGCTCAACAGTGAACCTTCGTGAATAAAAAAAAATTAAGTGTTCTTAGAACTGGCGCTCATGGGAAGGATGTACTTGGGAAGAGACAACGTAAGTATCCTGGAAGCTTATCAGGTGTTTCTCCGCTGTGCAATCATTGCACTTTTTCAATTATCGAATCCAAAAAAATACTTTAGACATATTTTGACCATTAGAAGCTATTCGCATAAATCATTATATTACAAATTTGTCACACAAACGTGGGCATAAAACAGCTATTAAAAGTCGAAGTAACACATATAAATCACAATAACTGAAGTAGTCAAATTGTCCTAGATGACTAGCAAAATTGTAAAATTTACAGTTTGAAAAACGTGCAGTTGAAAACTAATGAAAAGATTAATATTACCCGTATATTACTTCACCTGAAGACACTTTATCTTTAAACTTATTATTCATCCATTATTAAAAGGAAATTTAATATGTATATATAAAAAAATATGGGCCTCTGTTCAGAGGTTCAGATCGTTCCAGATGAACAGCCTCAGTTTGTGTTCGGGCTTTCCGTGCTACACGGAAACACTGCCGTCCGGACTCACCTCCTATTTTGTCACGCTATCTTTCTTAAAAGTCAGATGGCCCTTTTCACATTCAAGCAACCATCAGTCTTAGTCGAAATGTCAGCGTGTATACGAATAATATGTACCGAAAAAGCGTTATTCTCCTGTATACGATATGATAAGAAATAATAAAATATAAATGAAAATAAAATAAAAGTTGATAGTCTATGACAAATATACTTATATTTAAATATTAATGCCAAAGTATCAAATATGAGGTTTTCTTTTAAATTATTATACATTAACGTGTCACATCAAAGTTATAATTCTGTAATAACTAACAGCGCAATTTCGGGAGTTTTCCAGGGATCAGTAATTGGGCTTCTTTATTTTATAATTCTATAGATGACATAATATCTGGTCTTAATTTTAAGTCATTATTATATACGAAGGATCTTAAATTATGTAAATTATGTAAATTCTCGTAAGATTCAAAATTATCCCCTTAAGTGAGAATTCAGTCTATTTGTGTGTGAAGTCCAGAATTTGTTTAGCGTGGAAAATTGGGACTGGAAAGGTATAATATTGAGATTTAGTTTGAATTTCCAGCTGCGATAATTAAGGTAATTAGCAGCGCAAAGGGATGAGAGAAACATTCTTATAGCTAACACAGACATTAAGTTTATATAGTCGGCAATTAATAATAGCCTTAATGAGAGGCAAAACAGGTACCAAATAATTAAGTTTCTATAAGTATTGCTCAATATTCAGGACGCCTTTGCGCCCTTAAAGTTGAGTACGTATCTGACGAAATTATTAATCTAAATCTAAATATATAAACCCATCACAGTTAATTAATCTTGTCAGCTCTAATTATATTGGTTTGCAGATTTTTATGTCCTTGTGCTCTAAAACTATGTATTTATACTACTTTCAAAAAAGCTCATCCTCCACAGATGTAATGTTTTTCACGTCTTCATGGCAAATATTATTATTAATAATTCATTATTAAAAACTAGGTACATGGAAAAAGCAATTATCTAATATTAAATAATTCACTAGGTTCACCCACAATTCGTTTAAATTAAAATTACTTGATTAATCATTAAATTGTGTTAAAACGGACAATATTGGGCAGTATTGTAGTTGGATAACTATCACATACAAACAAATACAAAAAAAAGTTTTATAATTATAGAAAAGCCATACTAGGTTACAGAATGTACAGGGTAACTAATAAAACTGTGCGATCGAGTTATTTTATTTGTTTAAATGGGAAACATTGTACGTATTGTGATTGTTTGATTCTGCACAAGATTTAAGGGTCACTTTCTGTTCCATTCCATAGCTGTGTTTCGATGATATTAGATGTTAGATAAAATTTTTAAATCTTTTTGGTGTGTAGAGATTTCCAAAAAGCGCATAATTTTTAATTATATTATTTTATAGTATTTTTAATTATATTCCACTCAATGTTTGTAATCCTTTACAATTACACAATTTTTTATTTTTTATCAGTTGTTCTCGAAGCTTTGTCTTTTATGTAGAATCCAAACATCTCTAAACACACAGGGTGTTCCATTTAAAGATATAAAATTATTCAGTAGTACACTTTATTAGCCATACTGATGAAGATCCTAAAACATAATGTTTTTTCTAAAACCATAAAGCTTGTATGAAGAATATTCTTATATCTTCAACCATTTTCAAGATATTGTCTCCTCGTCTCTCATTCTCAACTCCTTGGTATAAGAGTCAGATGTCGTAATTTTCTTAATTTAAAAAAAAACAGCTTCATAACTTTTTCTCTACTTCTTTCTTAATACCATTTTGGTTTTCTTTCTTTATTCTTCGTATTTTTCATATGCTTCATCAGTTCCTTCCTATAGAATTCTTGCCCTAATTTTCTTCTTACTTCAAGCTGTCGTGCATTCTTTATCAAATCTTACTTTCCCCTCCTTAATTTCCTTATTGCATTTCTTAGCCGTCCTTTCAATCTTTGTTTTTGTTTCGGTTCATGTTTCTTCCACAGTTTTAATTTCGTCGGTGCTATTAGTAATAGTAAAGTTAATAGTAGAGTTAAAAAAATAAATTAAGATATCTATTTCTAATTTAGTTATAAAATTCTTACAAATTACTGACTTGAAGCACCATTCGTTGTACATGTGACGTTTATTAAAATGAATCTAACTTCAGAATATTCGTAATTTATGGCCATACTTCATTCATTCCTCTACTGGAAATTATCCTAATTTGTTGGTAGAGATTCTCGTGAGGTACTTAATATGCAGTGTGGACCCTCATCCTCGACTTCAATGCCTTACGAGCCAACATAATTATAGGGAATGCCTGCAAACACATTTTTATAGGGAAAATAATAAACATATAAATTAGGGTGCAAATTCAGAAAGGGGAGGATTTATCTTCGAGAAGTGAACTTCGTTTTTATGCTTGGTGGCATATTAAGCATGCCGGGATTTTCATGTCAAACTTTTTTATTAATTTTGATTTTACAGCAAACATTTCAATTTGTTCAGATGCGAACTGGAGCCATTGCGATTATTTGATAATAAATTAGCCTGACCAAATGGCCACGAGCCATATTATCCACGAACTACTAATTTGAATATATAACTTAAAATTTTGGAAAGCACACAGCTAATGGAGGCGGTACGTGTATACATTATTTTTACGATAAGTTTACAGCAAGGCCACAGTATGAAGTGATACATTGTTACAAGTATTTGACCTCTACTTGCGCTTGTTTTAGTATTGAAAATATATGCACTGGGAGCGTGTATATGGGACCCGTCTCACGAAAAATGTATCGTTACACGTTAGCATTTGTTAAGGCCGCCGGCCTCGTACCCGTATAGTTGGAGAGCGAGCAATGTCTAAAATGCACCCTCTAGAACACTCGCAAATAACCACCTAAAAAATTCTTTGCCACATATTTCTGTTTCTGGTTCTGAACAGGACAGGACCATTCTTCCTGTATCGCATTCACCATATCATCTAAATTGCCAATTTGTCATTTTCTTTATTTCATATTAATTTTCATTTTACAGACATTCTCGAGCGGATTCATATCCGAAGACAAAGGCGGACAATCCATTTTTTCAATATTGTTATCCTCCAAAAACAAGGTTGAAATCCAGGAAAAAAATGATTTGTTGAAATGGGCAGCTCTTTCAGAAATTTAGAGCCATTTTATTTACCACCCTGTAGAAACTTATATGAAATACCTAATTTTAGCAAAAACAAGGACTGGTAGATAATGATTGTACTAGCTAACAGTTCTAACACAAACTGAATCGCTGGCAATCATTAAATCAGTTCCCAAATTAGAGCAAACTTGTCCGTAACACGTTTATTTTGTTGATCAGTTTAGTTTCGAACTAAATTTTTAGTACTTTCACTTTAACTGATAGTTAATACCAAACATTGTTACATTGATTTATCACATTATTATAAATTAATCATAGTGTGTTTAATAATAGTGTTTAGTGAATAATTGATATACGATTATTATTTAGGGATTTTGAAGAACACCCTTATCGAGAGTATACACGTGGCATATCAAATAACTTTGTTCCTCTCTTGCCCTGTGAGTGACAGTGGTTGCTGTCAGTTAAATGTAACCCGGATAATATGAGAAATACACGAAGGTTTATGTCGTTTGAACAGAATCATTTCAGCAAAAACTTTTGACATTTTTAATAATCGATATTACTCCTCCATTACATGAACTTTTCAGACAGAAATTTTCAATCTTCGATGTCAGCGCCAGTTAGTCATTCATCAACATTTAAAAATAATTACGCATAAAGGCAGGTACTGATAATTGGGACTATCTAACACCTGATGGCCTGAAAATATGCCAGGGTATACGTAAGCAATTTTTAATATACACCTAAAATGCGCTACAAAATGAAAAGGCGGCGATGGATACGATTGGGCTGATTATAATTAATTAACTGAATACTGTGTCCAACGAAATGATTGAATTTAGTTCGAACGGAGATGACTAGGATACTCAAGCATTCTTTGAAGTTCTTCGCTATTCATATTTGTTTTGTGAAAAGTATTCTTGGGTTTGTAGCTTTTCATTACATAGCGAAATAAGCAAATAGACGAATAATAAGGAAGATACACTTACCAGTCCTATATCTGGACATGCACACGGAAACGAACAACTTAGAAGTTGTACAAGTTCTTTCACCTTTATTGAGGATCTTCAGAGTGATGTACGACCTGTTTCATTGATCATTTATATTTGAATTTGAAATATTAATACTCCAACACTTGCAGTGACGTTTTATGACATTAGTTTTTGGCGGAACTCAAATTCTTAGAATACACAAACCTAGTCTACTATTTATATTTGTTCTATTTGAATATATTATATATAAAAGCATTAGGCATACAGTTATACAGAAGATGTTAAACTTTAAAATGCATAAAATCTTGTAGAACCTATTTAAAACAACTACCTTCCTAGCTATGTGCTAGAAAATATTGAATTACATAAACAATAGAATTCTAAGTAAATCTTGGAAGAAAAAAGATTGGTTTGCAATTTTAACTAATGCATCTATTTATATATTTATACGTGATTTCTGGATGGTAGTTTAACAATATTGAATAGAAATCAACTTGGTCTACCCTGAGATATCATATCATAACTTAAACTACAAAGAACATGGGATATTTAAATCCTGAGCGAACAAGATGAGATTAAGCAATGTTGTTATAAATTATAACAAATGTTTTGTTTATTACCTCTCTTGTCAATGTTTATATTTTTAAACACAAACAAAAAACACTAGCACTCGTGTAACGCACTGTTGCACTCTGATGTAGATACCCCTACTGGTTGAATGCGGCAACTCCAAAACTGCAATACCTTACTTGTTGGAACAGCTCAAGACAATTCACGCCGAGAAACAGGAACACTACTCATGGTATTTATGAGATAACTTCTTGGAAATATTTCTACATTCTTTTCGAACTATTTTGCAATCTTGAAATCCTCATTTGGATGCGATGAAACTGCTGCATACGTATCTATGACAACCTAGATACTATTTTACTGCTTGATTATAAACTATGCTTCTTGAAATTTACTATTTTTTATGACATAACGCCTTGGATACAGGTGATTATGTTATCCTTAAAATGTTAACATTTACTTATATTTTGCTACGTAGATTATTCATTTTCTCAGAGAGATCTCTCAAGAACGTGGCTACCTCTTTAAGTACCGTGATTGAACTCCCCATATTATGATATGTAGTGAAGGCAGTCTAGTATATGAAACAAAACAATACTTCCTTAGTTACATCATCTTTCTTTAAAACAACATTCTCTTGCAGCCAATCACGTATTGTCATTGTTTATCATTTTTAGATTTTCACAACAGATATTATTTAAAATATTATACACATTATATTTAGAGCCTTTGCACAGTTTTTAACACTTCATTTGTGCTATGCACCCTTAGTTCCATTTTAACTAGGTCGGTCATCATGACCGTTGACTTTGCGCCGAGGTTAAATAATCTCGCATACCGGTTTTAGATATGTACAATATTTTTAAATGAGACATTGTTTATACGTTTCTATCTTTGATAATTCATGATATGACATGTCGAAGCTATTTGAGTCTTTCTAATTTTCTGGCGAATTTCTGATTTCCGAGATATAACTCGAAATTTTACATTAAAATTCACAAATACACGTGTCCCATGGTAATTTATGAACGCTCTGTAGAGTCTCTCTGCTACCAATTCGTTAATATAAATTCTGTAGCTACCAACAAAATTAAAAACGGCTACTGAATTATTTAGAAACAGGATAATTAAAAATTTGCCAGGAAATTATATCATAAGTTATTAATAGTACCATTAAGATTTTAATTTATGAAACGAATTCTGAACATATCGCAAATACATTCATGCGTAGGTATATTTAGTTATTGATAATTTACATATATGACTGGTAACAAAAAATAAAATTGAGCCCTAGTGTTTGTCAGATATCTTTTACAAACCGCTGTAGTTCGGTAGTGAAGCCACTCAAACGCAATATCCAAATCATGCTACGGGCATCTTTTTTCCTTCTAGCACCCTTATTTTCTTCTTACTAAAAGCACTTTATGATAATGGAGTTTTGCCTCCCTTTTTATACAGAAAATATATAAATGTTTTTACCATGACGTTCTAAATGTAGGTACAATATAAGTGATTGTTGGATTTCCAATTTATATATCCTACGTGAAGAGTGCCTTTCTCTGATTAAAGACACATGGCAAAGATATATATGTAGAAAATTATGAAACACAATGAAACTATTTTCTCACTCAACGCTTTCTCTTAAAAAGTATAACTCAACTAACTCAAACTTTGATGCATATAAATGTTGTTTATATGTTCTTTATTCAATATATGTACAAAGAATAAGAATGTGGCGAAATACAACATGAAAATAATCTTCAGTCCAATAATATACAAGGTGCATGTCGATATAGACTATCGTAATAACTAGCCACTTACTATATATGCTGATGATCTTATATTACTAGCAGGTAATCAATTCCGTCTGCTAGTAACTCTGAATGTAGTTACTTATAGTGTTTTCGTTTGATATACAAACTAGAGCAAAAAATTTGCGGCATTTTACAAAGAAAACCCATACCAATTACTACAGAAGCGGCAAATCACATCACTATGCAATACAAAAGGATATTTATTGTAAAATTGTATACCGCCACAATCTCTTGTCAATAGAACTAGGGTCTCAGGTCCGCGGCTTACCATATCGATCGCTATCCCTCTTCAACTCATATAAATCCCATATCCCTTCTCGCTCACTTAGAAGACACCTGCATGAACAAGCCAGCGATTTACTGGCTTTACTGTTCAGTGGCGTATCATCATGCCGAACCAATTTGAAGTGACTCCAAAAAATGTCTTATTATGTCATATTCATATATGTGCAAAACTTTAAGTCGAAAAATTATTTAATTTTGAATGTATTTAAAATATATTGAAAAAATTTTGCATGCTGCGTGTACAACTTAGTGCTCAATTTAGCCAATAACAATAACATTTGCAGGATATGTTATTATTTGCACATATAGTTACACTAACATTGGTATTTTTCACTGTCACTTATTAGTAGCACTCTTCACAAAAACTCACATCAGAAATTTTCAATAAATGTGAGTAAATGCTTTTTTCATTAAATGTGAGATTTTTTCGGGGCTTTGCTTTTTTACACCTTGATATGCCTAGTTCTTCCATTGCACTACTCTGTATAAAACCACTATAACCTATAAACACTATACACTATATTCCATAAATATTATAATACTATAATAATACTATAAAATATTAACTATAACCAATTATTATAAAAACACTGGAGCACGCCTTGTGCACTTCACGTACACGTGCGATGCCGCGTTGTAAACACCTACCTAATACGGTCAATGACACAATAACTCATCCAACAACTACAACTGCCACTGAGACAATATCAAAAAATATCCGTTAATACAATGCGCGAAATTATACCTATATGCGTGCACCACTACCCTGTAGGTCTTTCAGGCGATACCAACAACAGATGAAACGTTCGCTCGGAAAAAATAAAAACAAATGCACTTGCAGTTCGCATCTATTTGCAATTTGTTTTCGATGTATTATAAATTAAATTGAGTTAACATTATTGTTTTTAATTTTATTTTCTATATTAGTTTGTTCCATTAGTTTGCATATCAAACGAAAGCATTATAGAGCTGCAATGACGCAATATTTTACTCGTAAAAAATTCCACACACAAAAAATCATGCCCTCGATATCACCAGCCCTTTGCTGAAGAAGTGGATGAGCTCCTGGTCATTGGCGATCCTCTTCTTCTCCTGGTTTTGGAACAAGAGCTCCTCAGGCTGTCTTCTTGAGGCATCTATTCCCATCGACAATTACGCGTCGGAGTATTACTACTTCTGTGTAATGGTAATTTATCATTAACGCTGCTGGACTCTGTTTTAGCTTGAACCGCCGCGTATCAGCTGCGACTGTGCTAATCAAATGAAAGCAGTGTAAAAACAGTGTACATCACACTCATATGTGATGACTTGACTGTTCTTTTCCCACAATATACATATTAATCATTATATTTCAACGATAGGTACCTACTTTTTTTGAGGATAAGCACATATGCCTGGATTATATTCGAAAAATTATATTGGAAAAATATTCAGTATTTGAGCGTCCTGATGCTAGAATTTGTTTAGGTATTACATAGCTCACGCTCTTACCTACCCAAAAGATACTAGTATTGTGCCAATAAGATTTAAATGTGGCCTAAAGGGACCGCCTAGCCGCGAGACTTGACCGGTAAGATTTCGACCTTCGAGGTTAAGCAAGCGGGCGTTGGTTGGCACTTGGATGGGTGACCTAGGCAGGTTTGGGCAGGACAGTGGCGTCCGCCTGAGACCTGGGAACACTCAACATCTAGATAACTCAGAACCATACTATCATACATAAAAAATTGTAGAGACTTTGCCACCAAGCCACCCGTAATAAATAGGATGGTTTGAAGAAAAGTACTCAAGTGAAAAGGGGGCATGCACAAAGGGCCTAATGAGGCCTAAGTGCTGTAGTGGAAGTAAAACACCACTACACTCCGACCCATATACATATATATATATATATATATATATATATATATATATATATATATATATATATATATATATATATATATATATATATATATATATATATATATATATATGTATATGCCTTATATATATATATATATATATATATTTACAAGGCCGGCCTTAAAGTCGAAAACACCAGCCAAAAAAATATCGATAAAAATCGATATTAATCCTTTACGGAAATAATAATAATAAAATTTGGAAAGCACAAGCACAGTTTAATAAATATTATAAAAGATAAATTATTGCAATACCTTAACAAATCCTTGTGCACACACTTAAACAACCACGTTAAGAAAAGTAACTTGTTCAAGCTTGTTAGATAGGCAAATATGTATGCTAAATTAGAGCTACAATATGAGAAGATTTACATTTCTTCGTAAATTCAACCTAATAATAATAATAATAATAGTAATTGTTATCAATAGCGAACGTAGCCTGCAACGATTAACTACGTGTTTAATAAATGAAATGTTATTGTAACATTTGCTAAGATGCT
>CAXKVY010010617.1:0-23542 GCA_964058915.1 Tetropium fuscum
TTCAAAAAAAAATGTTTAAAGAAATTTGGTGAAAACGTACATTTTTATGTCCCAAACACACTGTAATTTTTTTGGTTTAAAATATTTATTTTTTCACCTTATTTTTACTTAATATAGAAAAAGCACCCTAATTTTAAATCGAAAATTATCGCCTCAAAATATCTGCTTTTTTAAAAAAGTCGGTGGGCTTTTTGTTCGTTGAAATCTCTACTTTCTGATGGTATATAAAATATATACATTACTATGATAAATGTTCTCAGAAAATGCTCGAAAATAAAAAAACTCGAATCCGAACTTTTTTTTAAATCATTAAGTACCAATTTTAATAAATAGCTCAATTATAAAAATTTACACTTTAATTACTCGAAAAACTTAAGATTCCATGTTATATTGATAAACAAAAAAATTACAAATCCATAAAACATAAAGATTGCAAAAAACATGCGAAAATAGTTGTTCTAAATATTAAAGATAGGATTTAAAGGGGATTTCATCTAAAAAATGTGACTGCTGCAATTTTTTTCAGTAAAAAAGTTCATTTATTAAATTCTAATTACATTTATGTCATAGAAAATCTCATAATATATAAATATATATACATGTAAATCGTACTATTGAATTTAGATACTTTATACTGATTACGTTATTCATTATAATATTTTTAAATACATTAATCTTGTTATTTATAAATACCTTATCTTGAATTTTGAAGTTTGAAGCAGATAATATGACCTGTAAATTATGTCCCTGGACATAATGCCCCTGTAAAATTGTACATAATGATTAAAAAAAAATTTCGGATTCGAGTTTTTTCGTTTCTTTGCATTTTCTGAGAACATTTACCATAGTAATGTATATATTTTTTTACATCATCAGAAAGTAGAGATTTCAACAAAAAAAGCCCACCGACTTTTTAAAAAAAGCAGATATTTTGACGCGAGAATTTTCGATTAAAAATTAGGGTGCTTTTGCGATATTAAGTCAAAAAAAGGTGGAACAAAATATTTTAAATAAAAAAAATTACATTGTGTTTGGGACAGAAAAAGGTAAGATTTCACCAAATTTCTTGAAAAAAATTTTTTTTTGTAAAAGAAATAAAAAACCAAAAACTTGATATTTTGAATTTTTCACATAAACTTTGAGGTTATGTGAAAAAAGTGTAAATACAAAATATCTTTTTATTACCTACAACTTTGCCATTTATTTTTTTTCCATAGGACTTGTAGTTTTGCCGGAAATCGATATAAACCGTTCTTTACCCTTAAAAACTTATCCCCTTCCACTTCCCGACCTCAGATCGCCCGTAAATTGTTTTTCCTTTCATTTTTGTTATATTCTCTTCCTTTTCCAATGGGTTTTATCCTACTATTATTTTTTTCACTTTTTACCATTTTCAAACCCTTCCGCCTTGGTGTACTATTAACCGGAATAAAAACAAAATTTGTTATAACTTTCACGAAATTTCCTAAGACTAGTAATCCAACTAATGTAGGCAATCAACGATATGCGTAAGCACATACAGGGTGGTTGAAATTATGACCGTTACAACCCCTCTAATTACAAGTGCCCGAGCGGCGGTCAATTCGGATCCGAAATTCAGCTTTTTTATTAAGCGGACCTCCGTCAAGCAAGAGCTAAAATAATGAAAACTGAAATAACGTAAGCCCGAAGACCGCGAAACCCCTGGGACGGCATGGAAATTGTGCCGCAATTTGCGAACACTGTTTCACTCTCCGCCTTTGTTATCCTTTGGAGATTTTTATAAACTTTTGTGCCCGGGACAAACCGGGGCTTAATATTTGTTTTATGCCCGGCATCTTGTCGGAATTACCGGCGCCACGATGGTATACATCCATATACCCTAATTCTTATCAAGAGCTGTAAACTTTACTGCTTTTAAAAGGTGGACGCGAAAAATATTCTTTTAACCGTCCAATAATATATTTAAGTTTCCCGTCATTCGTATCCGAATGATTGAAAAGCAATCAGGACTCAGGAAGAGCAGACAGAGAGGACGAGGAAAGAAATTAATTAGTGCTCAGACTAGATAATTTAACGAATCTGGCAGGGGGACGTATAATCTTTGCGAGTTCTGAGATTCCCATTTTAATTTAATGAGAGGAAACGGCGTTTTTGAATCGTTATTATAGTGGACCCTCTTCACCAGTCGCGATTTGCTCAAGGTTTAAAATTTAATTAAATGTAGCATACTTTTTGGCTGGCAACACATTTCCACTTAAACACATCTAGTTGCCTATGTCGTAGAAGTTAACATCTAAAAACCATTGAAAATCGGTTCAGAATTAGGGAGTATCCATTTTTTTCATTTTCTCCACTTTCAGTTTTCAAGTAGTTCTAATTTCCCGCCACTATCTTCGTTTGTCAGATATTCATGAGATATCTTCCAGTCTGTCGTTCAGGAATTCCGGCAATGATGGTCTTCTCAGCTTAATCACCAGAGGAATTTATTCTCGGTCATCTCATCAAAGTATAGAAGAAAAAATTACCAGAATCAGGTTTATCTTTACAATACATTTGGAAGAAAAAATATGTATAAATGTCCGCTTGAGTAAGATATCAAGAGTAAAATTTATAACTAAAGTGGTTAATAAAAATAATTAAATTAATGGTTCAACAAATGAGTTTTAAATATATTAAATCCAACTAAAAAGAAAAATAATCGGCCAAACGGCGAATACAAATAGTGACTTAATTATTCAAGCACTTAGGTTGATTGATAAATTATTTATTTAATAAAACATCTCAACTGGAGATGAAAGTGAAATATCAAAAGATATATTTATATATGCAATATATAGATAATACTATAAAACCTGATAAATTCTAGGTAAAACTACCTGACCGATGGAGTACTACTAATGTCAATTACATTTTTTGGCAAAGCCGTCATGATGAAAATAGTTAAAAGAAAAACCAAACATTTTCTTGACAATATCCGACAAATTTAAAATCGGGGACTTATAGAAAAAATATTTTTTTATCATTTCGTCAAAGATTAAAAAGTATGAATGATTAATTTATGAAAAGCTGATCTTAAGAAAAATATATCAGCTACATCGGATCCGTGAAAAAACGAGTTAGATGCCTCCTACTACTAATGTCAATTACATTTTTTGGCAAAGCCGTCATGATGAAAATAGTTAAAAGAAAAACCAAACATTTTCTTGACAATATCCGACAAATTTAAAATCGGGGACATATAGAAAAAATATTTTTTTATCATTTCGTGAAAGATTAAAAAGTATGAATGATTAATTTATGAAAAGCTGATCTTAAGAAAAATATATCAGCTACATCGGATCCGTGAAAAAACGAGTTAGATGCCTCCTACGCGATAGAAAAACATACAAGAGGAAACGGCCTAAGTTTTACTACAATTAACATCCAGCAGAGCTGCTAAATAGTGCCCAGGCGATTCACACGTTAATGCGAACGCGTTTTATACGCAAAGCAGCAATCCGTGTGCTATTGAGGACACTTCGCGATGCCTGGCCAGTGGCCATGTCCTGCACCACGCCAATGTGCCTATCATAGCTTAGCGTTCGCATACAGCAACTAGAGCTGTGGCCTTGAACGCTCCTTCTTAAGTAGATGCCTCTTACACGATAGTTTAACACTTAATGTTAAAACTATTGAAAGTACCTAATGACAAAACTACAGTAATTTTGATTTTATATTCCCAAAAATTGAAGATATACTTTCATAAAACTACCATTAAAAAAATTAATAAATAAAGGATTGATAAATGGAGGAAAGAGGATAAATGCTCTTTGCCGATATGTGAAATTTAAAGAAAATGTGGCCTAAGCCGTAGAAGTAATTTCTACTAAAAATATGCTATTATTCGGTACAATTGTAAGCTTTGCTTTCAGAACCTACAAGGTAGTACAAGATCGTACGGTAAGGTACGATCGAACGGTAAGGTACGATACAATAATTAATTAACAATTAATTTAAATATTCATTTAATTTAATAAAAAAATAAAGTGGTATAATATACCAAGACCAATATAAACATATACTCGTGGGTATATGTATCCACAGCCATCCCAAGTATGCACCTTTGCTGGTA
Organism: Tetropium fuscum; assembly: GCA_964058915.1. Lineage (NCBI taxonomy): Eukaryota > Metazoa > Arthropoda > Insecta > Coleoptera > Cerambycidae > Tetropium > Tetropium fuscum. Next base: position 4,094 of record CAXKVY010010617.1, read on the forward strand.
TTCAGACAATAAAATTAAATGTAGCAAAAAGCCTATTTCAAGGTCGAAACACAGCAAGAAGATAAGTCGTATAAATCGACGTAATTTCCGTATGGAAATCTATATTCCAGCTACTAGGGTTTAGCTGTAGAACATACACACACATACATACATAATATATATATATATATATATATATATATATATATATATATATATATATATATATATATATATATATATATATATATATATATATATATATATATATATATATATATATATATATATATATATATATATATATATATATATAGATATATATATATATATATATATATATATATATATATATATATATATATATATATATATATATATATATATATATATATATATATATATATATATATATATATATATATATATATATATATATATATATATATATATATATATATATATATATATATATATATATATATATATATATATATATATATATATATATATATATATATATATATATATATTGTGTATGTTATGAATTTAACAAAGCTCTTAATGTCCCACTTTAGAATTTTCACACATGGTATTCCCTATTGTATTTCCCTATTGTATTCTTCCCATGGGCGCCAGTTCTATGAACACTTATTTGTAGTTGGAGAAGGTTCACTGATAAGCACGAGTCCTCTGTGGTCAATAAGAGGGGGTTCAATTAGGTCTCTATTTATTTAATAATATTTTTGAAATTTTGAAATTATTTGAAAATGGTCAATGGATCTATGATACTTATTACTTTGTTTTGTCAAAGAGATTGAAATTTAAGAATATTTATTAATTATACATTTTAAATTATTTTCTGAAAATATTGAGATAAGAATAATAAAGCAGAAGTTGTATAGGACTAATTTTATTTTTATATAAATGGAAGTATGATTGGCACTATGACAATTGCAATGCACAAGTACGAAATTTATATATATGCAAGTTATAGTGCAAATGGAAGTAGAAATATTAATGCGAATTATAATGCCAAATAGAAATTTTTTAAACCTTACAACCATCCTACGCCAAAACCTACGTAACTCATTCTAATAAAATGGGACTAAGTCACTATTTTCACAAAACTGGTTTGTTTACACTGATGCTGGAATCTGCTGCCTTTTACTTCTTTTATACGCCTGCTGCCATCTACCTGAACTCTGCCGTACAACGGAATGCTGCTATACTCGGTGATACGCTTGTTGATTTATTGTGGATCTGGATCTTACCAAATTGAAAATCGTCAGATTCTTTACTCACAACTTTTGTAATTTAATAATCCTATTAATAGTAATTTAATAGTATTTTCGACAAAAATCACTTAATACCGTGGTTAAATTAACTTTAAAAACGTTTCCCTTTGGGATCCTACTGACGTTGCACTATCTTATTGAATTTAATTTACTTATAACTATTAAATTTCTACAATATTATAAATCGAAACTTAGCGAGCTGTTCCTACTTCGAACGCTATAACTGAACTCTTTGCATTATTATCCGTTACCACGGATGTGCTACCAATATAAACAGGTGAACTTTGAACTGGCTTTATTGTTGTTACATAATCTGACCAATCACATGAATGGCAAATATTATATTTATTTAGCTTTACGTTTAAACTCTATAATTTATAATATATATGGTTTAATTTTGAATTATAAGCTGTATTCACTTAACATATTCACCTTTTGTTGACTAATTTCTAAATTACAAATAATGTGTGTCATTCTTACATTGTAGTTTTTCTTCGAGAGTTATATTCTCGAAGCCCGTTTTTATGACGATGCTTTCGCATTAATCTTTTAATATAAAAATAGTTTATGTATGCTTGATATTAGATGAATTTTGTTGCGGCTTGTCTATTGCAATTATGCCAAATATAGAATTTTGCCCCGATAAATAACTTAGATATAAAACAATTACATACTGACCAATCAGATGCGTAGATGTTTTGACCATTTATTTAGTCTCTATATATTCGTTTATCTCAATATATATTTATATAATTAAAAGATAAAAATTTGTACCTTGTATTTTCTGAATCACTCAGTAACAATACCGAAAATATAACCGCTAAGTTATCAAACTATGCGAACAACGTAAAACTGAAACGGCTAAAGAGAATTTATTTGCCGGCGTCCCGCCTATTTATAAGTTTCGCCCTACTATTTCGGCTCGCGGCGTACACACGTGGTTTCGGTCGGTCTACAGTTGGTATGTAGGTATCTCGCGGTTTATTTTAAACATTTGAAATAGGGTACTATTATTCAAAATATTTGCTATATAACGGAACGGAACCTATTTACGTTGCAAATTTTCGCCACGCAAAGTAGCATATGCCTGCACATCTGTCTGACTCCTTCAACCAACGCTTTTACGTAAACCTGAATATCGTAATCACTTCGCTAATCATTGTGATGGTGTCGAGGGCGAGCAATTAAAATTTACTGGCTATAAACGAATTATCGGGCTCTCGCATTCTATCTATGCTGATGGCTGGGATAGCCCTTGGAATTCCATCGCAATATCGGGAGACACGTGCGAATGACGCCTTTTATATTTTCCAGGATAATGGGCGCGAGGCTTTGGATCTCACGGCGTCCCCTCTTCGAGCCCCGCAGCCCCCTAACGCAAGAACCGCCCACCCGCCCATGGTCATCCAGGGGGACTTCAGAAAGGTAAGCACAGCTGTATAATTTCAGATTCAACCTAATCCGTACAAAAGTTTGCAAACATTTACGCTTGCTCTCCGGTATTTTCGAAGGAAGCAGGAAAATTATTCATAAAACAATTCTACGAATTCAATTCTTTGAATGCAGTTATTCGAAAACAATTCTCCGAAAGTGCCAATTATTCGAAAACAATTGTTCGAAAATTATTAGAATGACCAGTTATTGGAATTTGATTAGCTCTGCTAAACGGATATAAATAAGTCACCAAATAGTATAATAAAGCACGAACTTTAAAAGCAATAGTTTCCACATTTTATTTACTTACAGTTTATTAACAATTGCCGGCCACAAGGTTCGGTATTTTGCTGAGGTTCGGTTTTTTTGGTGAGGTGCGGTTTTTGGTGAGGTTCGGTTTCGGTGAAGTTCGCGGAGGTTCGGGATTAGTCGTGTCGGGTAATAAAACTAGTTTTCTGAATTCCCTTTTGTAAAGGGCTACCGGCGCGCTATCGGTATCTGCCCCCATTTATCTCACTTTCGAATAATTACATTCGAGGAATTATTATTCGTAGAATTGCTTTTGGAATACCTGCATTCGAAGAATTGACCTTCGAATAATTGCTTTCGAATAATTTACCTAGATCCATTTTCGAATATGGTTAGTAGAGAAGGAGCGAGGTGTCAGTACCGTACCGTATCCGAGTATTTAAAAGTGACGCATACTTCTGATTTTTAGTAGTTCTATCGCAGAATTGTAAATTTTGTAGACAGAGATAAATAATCTCTAGAAAGTGTTTAGAAAGTGGGTTTTTAAGTTTTGCCGCCCTTACTATATTATGTTGGTTACAGAGAGTATTATCAGACCGGGTGGGCGTAAAAACCTTGATAAAAACGTCCTGCTCCGGTCCATTATCCAGGTCCGGAGGCTTGCGGCCGGCCGCGTCAAGTTTTTGCCGGTTACTGGCCTCTTCTGGAACTTCCATTAGTAGAATTTAATTAGAGTGTAGTTGTTACTATAAGGGGGTTGGCGCGTTCGCTGCCAATTGTTAATGAGGCCGTGCAGTTTCGTGCCTCGACGACCGCATATTGTTCATCGTCATATTTTCAGCTCAAATAATCCGTTTCGATGGCCATCGAGTTTAATTGTTTCACAAATTCTTGTATACGTACTCGGACTTCCCTTTGCCCGGTCTCTTAAAGAAAAGTAATAAATTATTTGACTTTTGATAAATTATTTGACTTAATTTTTTGCTTGTTCTTTAGGTTTCTGGAATCAGCAGTGATATTTTCAAGCAGATAGAAACAGTAGAAAATGAGCATGATGCTTCCACAGCAGCGGCGTTGGAGGTAAGTACTGATTAACAACTATAAAACACAATTTATAAATTTTCTTATCGATGTCGAACCGTTAATTGTTTACTATACGCGCGTTCAACATCTCTGCTAACTGAACGCCTCGAAGCCTCAAATTGTGATTTTCGTTTGCACTTTGAGATTAAAACAAATAAAATAACTAAAGACAGCATATTGATAAATATTTTCATTCTCCAGTTGTAAACTGCTGTAATGTGGTACTTTCTGTTAAAATGTACCCTGTACTATATATTGCATGTGTATTAGAATTAGAAGTGGTCACATAGACATGAAAATTCCTCTCCGAAACCTTGGGTTCATTTCTACCACAAAACTTCTTTGTTGATTTTTAAAGAACATTATTTAAAGGTTCCTTTTGTTAATTAATAATTAATTATCAGCTTATTTAAACCTCCTCGAGCATTATTCTGCCCAACCCGCCTACGTACCCGAAAGGAAATTACCGAGGAAATTACAAAGAAACAGAAAACAAATTGTTTTTCCACTTGTATCGTGTTTACCTTTAAATACATCGTAGGTTTGTTATACGGGTTACGTCATAAACAAGGGGGACCGGGTAATTAATTAATATCGATCTCGTATGTCACGGCGTTGTGAGTGCGTGTGGGGCCACAGCGGCGTGTCATGAACGGCCGAGAAGGAGGCGAATCAGCTCCAGTATAAGCTACTGGAGATGATTAAACACAAAGCTAATCACTAGGGTTAAGTAGACCTGACTCTAATAGAACAATTTTGACTAACTTTCCGCTTACCTAACTATTTGATTTTGAACCCGAATTTACTGTATGAAAACCTGAATAATTTTGGCTAAGATCGTCGCTCTAGCCCTCGTTGGGCGGGACCAAGGATGATCTTTCATCTCCATGTTGGCGACTTTTGTTTTCAAAAACCGCAAAAATATCCTCAATATAAATACTCGAACTATTCTTTTGTCTCAACTTCCCAATCTTCTCGTCAACCAATAGACTGGCAATGAAGAATTAACTCGAGTTCTCAATTTCCAGCACGTGGAACGTCGGGGTGAGATGATAGTGAGAATCCTGGAGTCCAGGCATCTGGGGCGGACGGCCGGCGAGGCGGCGAAACGGTTCATGTCCATGCAGGATGCCAAGCACACGGTCCAGTTCGTGGAGATAGTGAAGAGGCCCGGCCAAACGCTGGGCTTGTACATACGGGAAGGCAACGGCATCGACAGGAACGACGGGGTGTTTATATCGAGGATAGCCCTGGAATCGGCGGTGTACAACAGCGGATGCCTCAAGGTAAGGAAACAATACAAAGTTTACCGTTTACGCAGTCTCAGCGGGAGTATTTCTAATACTCCCTGTACGTTTATTCTTCTGTATTTATGTAAAATAAGAGCCGCGAGTGAATTAAACTGCAGCGGGGCTAAATAATTAAAGTGCTTCCTATCATTTATCACCTTGATGGCTTAATCTGCACAGTGATGAGATAGATTTACATCTGGCAGCTCTGCTTTGTCCTTTGCGATAATGGTGCTCAGTTTACAAGCGTTCATTTTAGAATTAAATTCAGAATTTTGTTATATTCTACATACAGGGTGACCCAGGGTGACGAGACATTAGATATATTTCAGAGACTACCTATGAATTTTAAAAATTTGGGCAATATTGTTTTCGGACATGTCCTTCTCAACTAAAATATAACGGCGTCCACCTAACCGGAAGTTGAGGTCATCTTCGTTATTTTAAATGGAATACCTTGTATATTATTGCAATTTTGGATTCTACGTCAATTTTTAGGTGAACGTTCATAAAGGTTTCCCATTTTTAAACTTAACCGTTTTTGATATATTTAATTTTTTTCAAAAAAAAATTAAAAAAGCACTGCCTAATTCAAAAAGATGTGTATTTTACAATAATAAAGCTAGAGCGATAAAATTTATAGGGGACATAACCAAAAGTCTAAGCTTCCCTGTCATAATTAATCCCTGTCAAAATCACTTAATTACAGGGTGGTGGAAATTTAATTCCCAATTTAATCAATTTTAAACCATCTTAACTTTTTTAAATGGGACACCCTGTATATTTTTGTGCAACCTGATGAAAATTTTGTTCCATTTCGAATGGTTTAATGGTTCCCTATACCTATCTCTTCTGTTTTTAAGGTATTTACTGTTTTTATGCAGTCACGGATATCGCATAATTTCTTGCGGGCGGCTGTGAAATTTTTAGTGGAACCTCAAAACAATCACCTCATCTGTCATCAGTTTATTGTTGTCAATTTAACACATAGGCAGTGAATGTTTATTAGAGTATTATTTATTGTTGGAGAATTAAGCCCGGATATATTAATTTGACACTTCAAAGCAGACGTATATTTGCCGCCCCGTTTCCCCGTCCCCCACTCCGGTGTTATGATTTATTACAAATTAAATTGTATAAAAAATATACGATCATTAGCGAACAAGTTGTGTATTGAGAGTAAGATCAATATTGTAATGTCAAAAATTACGTTTTTGAATAAATTTGCGAAATAAATTTCTAGTAAATGACGTCGTTTCTCTTTTGTTAGGTTGGTGACGAGATTCTGGCCGTTAACTTGGTCGACGTTACGCGTATGAGCTTGGACGACGTGGTGATCATCATGTCGATACCGAGGCGGCTGGTGCTGGCCACCAGGCAGAGGAAGGGCAGCAAGGGCGGACAGGGCTCTCCGAGCGTGCAGCCCCGATCCGAGCACAAACCGCCCCCCGTCGTTGTGATAAAGAGGGACTTGCGCGACGACGAGACTGACGAAGGCGAACTCGCGGCAGATCACAGGTAACCAATTGTATTTTGTCGCTTCTTCGCCATACTATGTCCGATGGAATAAGGACAATTGTTTTGTACTATTCACAATGTAGATATTTCATAAATTATACTTTAATGTAAACAACTACCTACCTATATATTTTCCACAGTGAAACATATTTTTTGTAGTATATTTGTTTCACCATAGATATTATGGACCAGAAATCTGGCGGAAATTTCCGGTTCCCGTAATGAACGGCTAATAGGATGTTAAAAATATTATTCTGAACTAGTTCTCTCTGTTTCTCACAGTTATATATAGTCCGCTCTGTATAGCCACAGGCTGGTACCAAATAAAGTTTATGTGGGTTAATCCAGGATTTAACGTAGTAAAAGTAATATTACGTCTTGTATGAAGTTTTGCCAGTCATTAAATAAAGTTATCTTTTAAAATGATTTGTAGGAGATTCGCGTGTGGATTTTTGTTCTATTACGTTACGGCTAAAATCACTTTTGTGTCGTGAACTTTTGATTTTACTGGATTATTAATTAGCTACCATCTTAAAAGCCTTTCCCCTCTCATCAATCCATTTTCTGAAATATGCATTAGTATATTTATTAATACAGGATCTTTGATGCTAAACCACGTGACGTGCTGAAAGTTTGCAACCTACAGTACATCATTGGCGGAACTGCAATTATTTCCTATAGGTGTAAAATGATACAACATAATGACTATTAAAAATAAACTTATCTTTACATTTCATAAAGGAGTTTACACAGAAAGTATTATCATTGTGTAAAATGAGAACAGAGTGGAAAAATCATAAACCATGTTGCCAAATTTAAATTTGTATATTCACATTTATGGAATAAGATTCTTCATTATCACAATACACAGTAGGCTCACTTACAAAACCAATTATTTAATGAACAATGACTATCAGATGAGGCAGATAAATAAATGCAAGTTGTAATGGAAAATGAAGAATACTTTTTAAGTTTTAAACTGAATTTTAAAGGGTACGTCACTTAGAGATTTGACAGAAATGTTACTAGAATCACAACCTACTCTACAGATAGCCGTGTGTTCAGCGAAACGTGGCAACCCTGCTGACGGTTTTCCAGTTTTTCGTCAGTGTACCAATAATGGTGTACCATTTTTACGCCCAAACAAAGTAGTTTCACGTCGTTTTTTTTTCGGTTAAACTGTAGTGAAAAATCAATGTTCAAAGTTAATTTTGTAATTAGTGTTTTTTAAATCGCGCGAACTACTTGTTGGGATATAAAACGTGAATGTGACCCACAAAAATTTTCGTAAATACGATTATATACCAATGGGGTACTATTTAGGCGTAAACAAAGTAGTTTCGCTTACATTTTTTTCGGTTAAAGTGTAGTGAAGTAACAATTGTTGAGTGTTAATTTCGTGATTAGTATTTTTTAAATCGCGCGAAATACATGTTGGGATAAGATATAAAACGTGAATGTGATCCACAAAAATCTTCGTCAATACGGTTTCGTAGAACAGTAATGCCGGGGCTTTGATTGTTTGAATTTTTATGAATATCCAAATAACTATAATATGAGGAATTGTTTAAAAGGGCTTACCCTAGTGATTTAAAACGGGTTCATCCTTTTGACATAAAAATTTCTAGATGGTCCCAGTTGCCAAATTTGTTGTCAATGTATTATTGGAATTATTATTGGAATTAATATAATATATAAAAATCTGCAAACCTACAAAGCAATTTTCAAGTGTATAATGTATAATTTATTGTATTAATAACGGACAAGCAAAATGCATAAGAATCTTTGCACCTTCTCTTTCGCTATGTTTAGGGAATCGATGAGGCAGCGACATACGGGAGATGGCAGGGAAATGAGTGAATCGCGCTCCAGGCTGGGCTTGGGCCTGTCCACCCTGGACTCCCGGCACTCGACTGCCCAGCAGGCAGACACGAATGGCCTGGACTTGTATTACAATAGCCGTCCCCCCGATTCAAACTGGGGCTACCAACCGCCGCCGCCCGTCATCACCGAGCAGCCCAAGTCTAGCATGCAGCACTTCCAGCCGTACGAGCGCAGCTACCCCAACACCTTGGAGAGCCTGGCCGAGAAGGTGCATTCCTTCGGTATGAGCAGGCGGATGTCTGCTGGAGGCCAGCCGCTGACGTCGAGGTAAGCAAGCACTATTAGTGTCCTTATCCAGCTTACAAGGAACAAAAGTTCCTGTATTTACCAGAACAAAAGCTATTCGTCACCCCGTAACATCTACTGATGTAATTCTATTTGTGGGGATAACGGCCTCTGGCGCTTAATACCTTTACAATGGAATATCTGGCCTGAAGTGGGGATAATGTTGTAGAATTAATTCGAGGTGTTGAAAAACAATGTAGGTGATTTGCTGGTGGGCGTATTTAACGTTGAAACCCCCGAATATTTCTTGAATCCTGTAAATATACAAGAGTTTTAAACTGTAATGCTGCAGTGAGTGAAACGTGGAGAAAGTTTTATTTATGAGTTGGGTCTACTAGAAAATCTTATACCACGTCTTATGGTTTATTTTTATTCGTAATAATATTAATAATAATAGTAATAATAACATTTTGCGGTTAAATTGATAGGCTATAATGTTTACTGGGGTCATAGGACAAGATTTTTAACAATTGGCTTGCACATCTTTCTAGTTTCTTCAATCAACACTACTACTGACAACTTTTTCTTCAATTTTCGAGTAGGGAAAGGCGGTTTACATTTTCTTCTAATTTTTTCAGAGAACATTTAGTATAAACATGCAGCTTCCTAATTTTCGCAATAATAGAAGGAATAAGAAGACATTAATAATTATTACATACTTAAAATAGTGTGTCCTGTATTACTTCATAATATCTTCCTACCCTTCACAATACCCTTCTACAACTTTCGTTTGAACTACTTTACAATTGCGAAAACCATGTATATAAGTATATACGTATATATAGTCTGAAAACAGACTGTACAGATGACATTTAATACTGGGCAAGGGAATTGTGGTTTACATTATCTTCGAAAGACAATAGTTAACATTTATATACATAAGTTTCATAATCTTATGGAAATAGGACAATTATAATCTTTCCTGTTCATGGTTCATTTGAACTACTGAAGAGAATGGTTCATTTGAACTACTTTGTAATATAAAACACTAAGATTCTAATCAGATTCTGTTTTTAATAAAACGTGGAAAAAGTTTTATTTATGAGTTTGGTTTACTAGAAAATCGTAGTACATGTCATGTGGTTTATTTTTATATTCGTAATCATATTAATAATAATAATATTTTTATTATAACATATATAATAACAGAGCAAATATTTCATTTGTATTTTACACCAGTAGACAAAATACCGAGCAAAATAGCCATTGATAGATATAATATGTTGAAATAATTATTCCTTGTTTAAAGTAACACTGAGTTTGTTTTGGCTGTATTTAAAATTAACTATATTACCTTAATAATTTTGAACATGAATAAGTAGGATGGTATCATCATCCTACTTAATGGTAGATCATTGACAAAAATGAAGGGCTCTTGCACTTTTGGTGAAAATATAGTTTTTCCATTTTTTGTAATAGCAACCTTCTAGCCTCTGCAGAAGACGTCTACTTACCTAATAAGTTTTTCTGGAAGTATGCCATTATTCACACATTTATATGCATTTGAAATATAAAAAAATCCTAAAAAGTTTTTAAGATTTTAACAATTGGCTTGCACGTCTTTCTAGTTTCTTCAATCAACACTACTACTATATACTGACAACTTTTTGTTCAATTTTCTAGTAAGGAAAGGGTGGTTTACATTTTCTTCTAATTTTTTCCAGAGAACATTTAGTATAAACATGCAATATGCAACATGCATATAAATCGTCTGAAAAAGTATACAGATAACATTATAATAGGTACTGGGAAAGGAAATTGTGGTTTACGTTATCTTCTCACGAGAACAGTTAACATTTAGAGAGTTTCGTAATCTTGGTAGTAGTAGAGATACGACAATACTACTTTGGGACTTTGGTATATAAAACCTTATAAGATTCTAATCAGATTATACTTGTGCGCAAGTAAATCATGATGTAGGATGTGATTGAAACATGGAAAAAGTTTTATTTGTGAGTTTTAGATATATTTTTAGTGCAAACTATTTAATGGTAGATCATTGACCTTCATGGAGGATCATTTGTAAGAAAGCAAAATTTTCTTAGAACCGTCAAATTGAATATCAACAGATAGTTCAAGAAGGAAGCCATTTAGTGAAATAATCTTTTCCAGGATATCCTCTCAGCAGGGCCCATCGTCGCACTATTACGTGCAACACGCCGGCACGGGCACCCGGCATATCATGCCCCGTTCCGGCTCCGACCAGCACTTGCCCCAGACTGAGTACTCCGACTATACCAGCATCACGCCGGCGGGCCGCCATAGCCTGCTGCGAAGCAGCCTCAAGTCTGGCTCGACGCTCAGCAGATACAACCAGAGATTCGTGGATCAGGCAGCGGTGGCGGCTCAGCTGGCGCAGTCCAAGTATGGCACTGCCGCCCCTCAGTACGGCACCACGTCTACCATGAGGAGGGCCAGGGGCAGTCTGGATTATTCCAGCGATACCGAGGCCACGTCAGGGTCCAGGGGCGGATACTACTATTATAGGTAATACTAGTTTTTAAAAACATTAGTTCATCTAAATTTCCTCGGTTACAAGGGCTTTCTTAAATTCTATGTAATTCGCAGGAACCAGGGTACGTCAGCCGTTCCACATAGCACAATACCGACGCTGGGACGACAAAATTCTCTCACTTCCACCGATATTACCACAAAATTCAACTCGCTGCCTAGAGATACAAGGGGGTCCACAAGGTACGTATGAACTTCATATATGTAAACTAGAAATGTGCCAGTTTATAAAACAGTGCTAGAAACCCTTTTTTAAAAAAAAGATTGCCTAACTGTGACTTATCATATGAGTCCTTACTAATAATTTTCTTCTAGACTGCCGATGAATAAAAGATTTGGAGATAGGAGTGTGTCGTTACTGCAGGACGAGTCAGACGGGGCCCTTTCAGCACCTGAAATGCCCTCGATACGAAGGGATCGTGGTGAGTAGCATATCATCGTATCGCTAGACGTTTTTTTTCACATTCGGTACACTATATAGGGTCTACAATACTTGCGCATGCATCTTACTTTTTACCTACATTCCATTATCAGTTCTAGGGACAAACCTAACATTTAAACAGTCCGCTGTCTATGGTATTCCTCAAAGATCGGTTACAAACTAGACATAGTTTCATATATTCCTGCTAGAATTTGATGAAAACTTTAAAATAACACTGATTATAAAATTTTGAGTCCTTTCCCTTTTCCTGATGCATGGCTGTATGAAATAAATCCGTCTCCCGTTCTGTAACTTTCCTGTTTTCGTGAGATTGCTCACCTGTGCATCTACCTCCTCGGCCCGGGTCGTACACGCATTCCATCATGTATTTCATTTTCATTACAAAGGGCGGATACCCTCGTCACCTAGTGTGTTCTCCTCAGATGAGTACAGGCAGTGGTTGAGCCGCACGCCCTCCACCTCCGCCATCTACGAGCAGATCAGGGCCTCTAGGGACGTACTGAATCAGCAGAGGGCGGCCAGGTTCACCTACAGCGCCGAAAATATCCATGACGCCCTGAAAAATGTAAGTAAAGTAAGAAGTTTCATAGCAGCAACATTTTGGTTCACATCCCAATTTTTTCAGGTAATATTTATTTATTCTTGAAATATGTATTGTATTTCTCGAATATTTAGTATAAAATGGGAATAGTAAGAAAAAACAGCTAGGCTTTACCATTTATTTCTTCAAAATAACTTCATGCTTACCGTAAATTAATTCATTGGTTCATTTGAACTACTCTCCAATGACACAAAACTATGGATTTGAAAAAGTACTATAACAAGTATTATCACATTTAAAGAATGGCAACACTTCAAAAGGGTTCGATTGAACTACTTTTCATTTGCAAAATCAAAATCTATAGGTATAGAATCTCTAACAGTGGACAGAGAATTCCGTTATAATTCCCGTTTGGAAAAGGTTTAAATTTTCTTCTTAATTTATTCAGAGAACACAATTTAAACAACAAAATCTTGTATAAACAACAAGTACAAAATCTTGTATAAATAACAAGTACCTAATCCTTCGGAATAGTAAAAAGAACAAGAACACTTAAAATACACTATATAGTCTACATTTGCACTCAATCACAATGGGAATTGTATTGTGCCGAATTGACATTTGGTTGAAGAACCATTTACATTGCATTCAGATTACTCTTTCATTTAGGTAATGTTTTAATGTGTTGAAGATGGTGATCTGTGTTTTGATGGAAGTTGGCACAGAATTTGGAAATTTAGTTTCTTCCAGTTTTCTTGTTGGATCTTAAATCTTAACCGAACCTTAAAATTCGGTTAAAACTTATTGCATTCGGTTAAACTTACGGTAGTGTGTTTGCATTTGGCAAGCCGCTTGCACCAATTTGAAGTCGAATCGAAATTAAGCCAATTAGGCACTTGAAACCACGTGACAAAATCATGGCGCGGAGGGCAAAGGAATTCAATACCGCGTCAAGGCTGGGCTGATTTCTATGCATTCAATTGCAAACATAACTGTTTGCCCTCCGCGTCATATTTCACTTTCAAGCAGAATGTAAATGTAGCCTTAGAAAGAATGTATCCTTATGTCTACATTGTCCACTCTTCAGAAGGGTACATTTGAACTACGTTTCCACTTAATTTCAGAAAACGAATAGGCTCTGAAAAATGGACAGGGAACAATTATTATAATTCTTCTTAAGAAAAAGATGATCATTGGTTATTTTCTTCTCAATTTATTCAGAGAAAATAACTTCCTAATCTTGGCATTACACAAGACAATAATAATTTTACACTTACAATGCAATAGTAATTATGTATCCTTTATTTCTTCACAATATCCACAATTTCTTCACAATATCCATAATGTTAGAAATACCTACTCTTCAAACTGGTATCTTTGAACTACTTTGCAAAAGCGGTACAGGATCTGAAAAAGTGGACAGAAACCTTTTAATTTTCGGATAAGGAAAGGGTGGTAGGTAGTATTACATTTTATTCTATTTTTTTAAACATTTAGTATAAACATGCAGCTTTCTAATTTTGGTAGTAGAAGGAACAAGACAACAATTATTATATACTTACAATCCCTATTCGCTGTTGTGTCCTGTATTACGTCTTACTTCACAATATCTTCATGCCTACTCTTCTAAAAGGTTCGTTTGAACTACTTTACAATTGTAAGAACCATATATATATATAGTCTGCAAAAGCGTACAGATAAATTATAATACTGGGAAAGGGAATTGTGGTTTATACATGGCCGACTAAAGATTGGCCGGGACGACACAAGGTGTACCACGTGAGGAATGTAGGTCTGTGATAGTCAGTCAGCTGTTCGCTGATCGCCTGGATCGTTAGTTGAGCGACCTTGCTTTTACGGGCGTGCAAGCTCTAGTTTATATTTTAAAATAAAGTATTATTTCTAAATGTTTATGTAAAAAAGTCTTGTATATTAGAAACTATTAAGTTAAGTTCTGGTGAAAGTCAATATTTCACTTAGGCATCGTTTATTTGTATCAAAATTCTGTGTTTTAAAGTGTAGCGATATTCTAACCTAACTTTTTTGCTGATTTTGTGTACATTCGTGATTTCAACATTGATTAATGATTTATTTATTGGTGGTTTAACTTGTTTTTTTGGGTGTGATTTAACTGTTTTTGTGTCAAAAACAATGCCTTGGATGTGCAGTGTGTTAGGCTGTAAATCAAACTATAAATCGAGTCACGAAAACAAAAACGTGTCTACCTTTGGCCTGCCTAAAGAGGAGCCATTAAAGGCTCAGTGGGTTCGTTATATCCCAACAAATTTGGCTGGATTAAAAAACCCAAGGATATGCATTAAACATTTTGAGGACAAATATATTATACGAGTAGACAAGATTGTAGTTAAAAATGAACTGAAAGAATTTGAGCGGACTTATCCAAAGCTAACACCGGATGCTTTTCCAACAATTTTTGAAGGATGTCCGAGTTCTTTATGAGAAAAGTAGCAGTGTAAAATCTTTAAATAATTTAGAGGATGTTTCTAATTTTTACACAAAAGTAACTCAATTGATAAAATCTGGATTATTTTTCAAGACAATTGAAAAGTTTTTTGTTTTTTCTTAATTTAGAAAATGAGATTCCCATAATAAAAGCCTCAATATGTATTCAAGAAGACTTAAGTGTGGTTTTTATTGTTTCAATAATTGAAAAAGACAGAATTCGTGAAATGAAAATTCCTAAAAGTTTCCAAAAGATTCGGACCACTGCTACCTTAGAAAGATTATTGGATTTTATGGAATAAAAATTGAAGAGTTTCGACTACACTAATATCATCAACATTGTAATTGGCAAGCTTTTTTGTATACAATGTCATGGAGATTCTGAAGGCAACAATATTGAGCCTGATGAAAGTGAGGATGGTGGTATTCAAATTCGCTTCATCATTAAACAATTGCAGCTGCTCGTTGCAGTTAGTGAAACCCCAATTAAGAAGATATCGTGGAGAGACTCTGATACTAATTGTGTCTTCATGCAGCCCTCATCAGCTTATTTCTGTATGAGGTATAAAACTATTTTAATTGTAAGACATCTCGTTAACTAGCAGTGATATAGAGGGTAGTATAAAATAGTTAAAATGTAAGTTAGAGTTGTTAAAGCCACATGAGTTGCTAGTCAATCTTCATATCGATGATGTATATATTAATTCTCGGCTTAGTTTTAAGACCGGAACAATTTGGGAGCAGCGAAAATTCACCAAAAATTGCAAAAACTGCACAGGTTTTTTATGATTTGTAGCTTGTTATCTAGGTATCTCAAATTGTAAATGTGAAATTGTTTCAAACAAGAACAAGTTCCCACGGCGAGAAGTAATTATTGTACTACGATTTTTCAGATGGAAAGTGGTTTGTATAGTGGCTATGGTCGACCAGGGGCAACATCGACTCTGGATAGGCATTTTACGAGGTCGCAACAGCCCAGTATTCCAGCTAGATCATTATCAACCCAACATATCACGTCGTCACAATCAGGTAAGAACACTTTGCCTCTAAGAAAACTGTTCTACTCTTGACCACTCTTCTCACCAGACCGAAACTGAATTTGGTCAAAAATAACGGGTGACATTCGAAGAAAACACATGACTATTAAAGTCTGAAGATGGTAAAGTTTTGTGTTTATTGAAATGTTTACAGCTACTTTAAAATTATGTCAACAATTGATGCAACTATTTCATTTCAATTTCAATGCAGAGCGATAATTACAGGCATGTGAGAACATGTTATTACTAAATAATTAACTTATCATTTATCATTATCAACAGACTTTTTGCCACTTTTTGAGTTTTTAGGGGTTTTTCCGAAGAGAGTGTGTTACAAGCCGTAGGCGAGTGGCACATGTCGTCCGACTGAATAATGGCTATTAATTGCGAGTTGAATACTATACTCTGTCCACGACCATTTTACATTTTGATCATAAACGGGTTGTTTGTTATTTCTTACTGAGTTCTTAAGTGTTTAATGCGTTAACTTTGGAAGAAAATTTTGTCTCAATTTTGACTTTCTTTGTTAGCAGATTGGAAATAGATAAACATTTCTATTATTTTTTGTATAGAATTGTTTGCTTTTTTATAGAAATTTGAAGTTGTGGATCTACTCTACTGCCCAATCAAAAGAACTTCTCTCTTGTATTATCAATCCTCCACCAATAGTTTAAACAATTTTTTTCTAGTCCACTATTCTGTTTCAGCGCGTCTCTCATATTTTTAATCCTTTTAAATGTGCTTGCTACTCCTTCTAGAAAATACTAACTGTCACGGTAATTTCTGCCTTACCACATAAATGTTCGTAATATTACATTTATCATAAACCCCCGGAATTTATCTTTTCCGAGTTTGGATACAATTTCGGAACATCCGCCGTAATTTTCCGACCCCGCCGGGCGGGTACATCTGCGCTTTAGTCCTGTTGATTGATCGAGACTCGAAATCTAAGCCCCCTTCTAACAAAATAGTGGTCAACCTTCCCTCGACAACCTCGCCCTTATTAATTGACTTCGCGGTATTAGGACCGAGCCGCCAACGGTACATACCTATCGATATACCTACTCGGGAGGCAAACATGTTAATTATCCAGCTGCCGTTTTTGCGCCGCGCTAACACGTGCGAGGATCAATCACTAAATACATTAGTGTGACAGTACTTGACAGTAGCATGGGTAAAGTAAAAATAATTACTTCCTCTGTGCAGTATATACAGCGACAATTTGAATTTAGTCAATTTAGTGGAGTCATATGGAGTCGAATCGAAATTTTTATTGTAAAGGGTTTGCATTTGACAAGCGCAGAAATTTCACTCTCAAGCATAATTGAAATTGAATGTAAATATAACTTTAGAAACAATGTATCCTTATGTCTACTCTTCAGAGGGGTACATTTGAACTACGTTTCCACTTTATTTGCAGAAAACGAATAGGCGCTGAAAAAATTGACAGGGAACATTTTATAATTCTTCTTAAGAAAAAAATGATCATTGGTCATGTTCTTTTCAATTTATTTAGAGAAAATAACCTCATAATCTTAGCATTACAGAAGATGTAATAACTTGTTTTAATTTTTTGTATGTGTATGTATGTTTTGTCGTTGTGTTTTGATTAGTTTTTGTTTTTTTCTGCCCTGTAGTTCTGTTTACAAGCTTAATTAATTAATTAAAAGGGCTTGCATTTGACAAGCGCAGAAACTTCACTTTTAGCAGCATAAATAAATAAATAATTAAAATTATTATAATTCATCTTAAGAAAAAGATGATAATAGTCTTTAATTACTTCCCAATATAGTAAAATAGTCTCTCAAAATAGTAATTTACTTCTCAATTTATTGAGAGAAAATAACTTCCTAATTTTGGCATTAGATAATAATAATTTTACATTTACAATGCATTACTAATAATGTATCTTTTATTTCTTCACAATATTCAGATGCTTGCCATAATGTTAAAAATGCATACTCTGCAAAATGGTATCTTTGAACTACTTTGCAAAAGCGGCATAGGATCTGAAAAAGTGGACAGAAACCTTTTAATTTTCTTATAAGGAAAGGGTGGTTTACATTTTCTTCTAGATTTTTAGAGAATATTTAGTAGGTACATGCAGCTTCCTAATTTTGACAACGGAATCAACAAGAATTCATTAATAATTATTATATACTTGCAATAGTCCTTTCACAGTATTTTCATGTCTACTCTTCAATAAGGTTCATTTGAACTACTTAGTTGTTGATTATGCTTGTGATTTTCTTTGCTCTATGGCTGTCTATATTTTAGTTATAGAGGTTTCTGTTTTTTTTTATTTCTTTTTTTATAAATTTTTGGTATGATGCCGTGTGTGTATGAATAATTGGTGTGTTTTGGTTATTTTTTTGTTTTTTTTCTACCCTGTTTACAAGATCAATCAATTCTGCCCTGTAGTTAGCTCTTTCTGTCATGATCTGCTCAGATTTGCACCAAGTTTGTAGCACAAGCGCCTCATACGCATAAAATGAATACAGTAAGCATAAAATGAATACAGTAATTGTTTATATTTAAGAGTATTATGGTACTATCGACAGAAGGCTGCAAACGTTAGTAGACAAAATATGACACATATGTTTTGTTTCCAGCACTGGGCAGTTCTAGATCCCCATCTATGCGTAGAATGAGACAACTCCTAGACTTGGATACGGTAAGGGCCGGCGCGCCAAGTCCCGTGCCTACCCCTAGCGGTACCTTACCCAGGGGCCAACGCCAGCTGGATATCAACCCGGCTGAGTTTCTCAAATACAAAATCGACAAACCCGGAATGGTTGGGGGCACATCTATTACGGGTAAGAAGATTTATTTGGCAGAAAAGTGTAGTAAATGTGACTTAACTAAATGTGATTTAAAATTTCCAGGATTGTCGTCATTGGCTGCCGGTACAGGAGCGGCCTCGTCCGCCAGCGACGAACCTGTGAACGGCATCCTGTGGGTTCACCTTTTGGCGGGAAGGGGATTGCGGCCATCCACAGGTACTTCAGCAGCCACCACTCCGGTGACGCCTAGCGGAGCTTCGCCAAGCATTAGTGGTAGGTACAGGGTTAGCTACGGCCATTTCGAATGTGGAATTTCGAAAAAGTCACAGTTCTATCTCTGTTTTGGTATGTTATATATCCAATTGCTTATTGCATTTCCCAAACCTAACATTTAAAACTGAAATTTTGAAAACCACTACTCTGGTGTTTGCAGGATCCACCGGTCTGAGGGACCTCTACTGCGTCCTGGAATGCGACAGGGTGCACAAGGCGCGTACAGTGGTAAGTAAAATAGTGTTTCTGAGTTATCCATGCATAAAATAATTGTGTTCAGGTGAGGACTGGTGATTTGGTGTTTGACTGGGACGAGAGCTTCGAGTTAGACCTTGTCAACAACAGGGAGCTGGACCTGCTAATTTACTCGTGGGACCCGC
>CAXKVY010010618.1:0-24782 GCA_964058915.1 Tetropium fuscum
TTGTAAACCACGTGACCACACTTTCACTATAAATAATTAAAAAGCTACGTCAGATCTGACAATCAGATTAGGCACTAGCTCAGCGGCGGCTGGTGAGGCAAATGACGTTGCACGTAATTTTTATTGTTTCATATTCATACTTTTTTCCTCAAATTCAATTCAATTAAATAATAAATTTACTTATATTAACATCTAATATACCTATTTCCTATCGTATTTACCATATTTACGTTTGCGTTCAGCGTCCGCACGCGCCGACTATGAAGTAAAATGTAAACCTGCCGGCCAGGTGCCGAGGCTGAACGGTGCACGGCTGGCGGATGTTCTCTAACCGCCCGGACGAGCTTCTCGTAGCAAATAGTCGGTTGCCATGGAAACGGCTTTAAACGGGATTGCGGGCTAGCTCGACATGAGCCCTCGCCCAAAGTCGTACTCTACCACTCAAACGGCTGATGTACAGGCGTCGGTTCTTTTGTTTTTTAATATTGTAATGTTAAAAATGAGGGTGTGTAATCTCATTAATTTAAACTTTAGTTCTCTGAATTTGACGGACAAAGTAAATAGGTAGATGCTCTATAAAAAAATTCACAGATCTCGCAATCCTTGCAACCATCGGAGGGTGTTGAAAACAAACAGCATATAAGTAAGTAAAATAATATAAAACGGCTACCACTCAAACGGCTGATGTACAGGCGTCGGTTCTATTGTTTTTTAATATTGTAATGTTAAAAATGAGGGTGCGTGATCTCATTAATTTAAACCTTAGTTCTCTGAATTTGACGGACAAAGTAAATAGGTAGATGCTCTATAAAAAAATTCACAGATCTCGCAATCCTTGCAACCATCGGAGGGTGTTGAAAACAAACAGCATATAAGTAAGTAAAATAATATAAAACGAAGATAATTTGGTAGGTATGGTTAAATGGTTTATTATATCAAAAATTATCAGATCTTGCATCTTACGCAAGTATCGCCAAATTTCAAGTCTCTAGCTCATCGGGAAGAAGTTGAAAACCCTGTTGCAAGAGAAACAAACATATAAACAAACAAAAAATATGGGAAATCAAGCTAAATAAAACCGTTTAAAAAAATCTCGTCTATAGACCAGAGTCGATCATTTTTGAAATAAAAAAAAAATAATAGTAGGATGAAACCCATTGGAAAAGGAAGAGAATATAACAAAAATGAAAGGAAAAATAATTTACGGGCGATCTGAGGTCGGGAAGTGGAGGGGGTGAGTGTTTAAGGGTAAAAAACGGGTTACCTCGATTTCCGGCAAAACTACCAGTCCTATGGAAAAAAGTTAAATCTAAAAAAGATCTACAACTTTTGTGTTTACACTTTTTTCACATAACCTCAAAATTTATTTGAAAAATTCAAATAACCAAGTTTTTGGTTTTTTATTTTTCTTTTTCAAAAAAAAATGTTTAAAGAAATTTGGTGAAAACGTACATTTTTATGTCCCAAACACACTGTAATTTTTTTGGTTTAAAATATTTATTTTTTCACCTTATTTTTACTTAATATAGAAAAAGCACCCTAATTTTAAATCGAAAATTATCGCCTCAAAATATCTGCTTTTTTAAAAAAGTCGGTGGGCTTTTTGTTCGTTGAAATCTCTACTTTCTGATGGTATATAAAATATATACATTACTATGATAAATGTTCTCAGAAAATGCTCGAAAATAAAAAAACTCGAATCCGAACTTTTTTTTAAATCATTAAGTACCAATTTTAATAAATAGCTCAATTATAAAAATTTACACTTTAATTACTCGAAAAACTTAAGATTCCATGTTATATTGATAAACAAAAAAATTACAAATCCATAAAACATAAAGATTGCAAAAAACATGCGAAAATAGTTGTTCTAAATATTAAAGATAGGATTTAAAGGGGATTTCATCTAAAAAATGTGACTGCTGCAATTTTTTTCAGTAAAAAAGTTCATTTATTAAATTCTAATTACATTTATGTCATAGAAAATCTCATAATATATAAATATATATACATGTAAATCGTACTATTGAATTTAGATACTTTATACTGATTACGTTATTCATTATAATATTTTTAAATACATTAATCTTGTTATTTATAAATACCTTATCTTGAATTTTGAAGTTTGAAGCAGATAATATGACCTGTAAATTATGTCCCTGGACATAATGCCCCTGTAAAATTGTACATAATGATTAAAAAAAAATTTCGGATTCGAGTTTTTTCGTTTCTTTGCATTTTCTGAGAACATTTACCATAGTAATGTATATATTTTTTTACATCATCAGAAAGTAGAGATTTCAACAAAAAAAGCCCACCGACTTTTTAAAAAAAGCAGATATTTTGACGCGAGAATTTTCGATTAAAAATTAGGGTGCTTTTGCGATATTAAGTCAAAAAAAGGTGGAACAAAATATTTTAAATAAAAAAAATTACATTGTGTTTGGGACAGAAAAAGGTAAGATTTCACCAAATTTCTTGAAAAAAATTTTTTTTTGTAAAAGAAATAAAAAACCAAAAACTTGATATTTTGAATTTTTCACATAAACTTTGAGGTTATGTGAAAAAAGTGTAAATACAAAATATCTTTTTATTACCTACAACTTTGCCATTTATTTTTTTTCCATAGGACTTGTAGTTTTGCCGGAAATCGATATAAACCGTTCTTTACCCTTAAAAACTTATCCCCTTCCACTTCCCGACCTCAGATCGCCCGTAAATTGTTTTTCCTTTCATTTTTGTTATATTCTCTTCCTTTTCCAATGGGTTTTATCCTACTATTATTTTTTTCACTTTTTACCATTTTCAAACCCTTCCGCCTTGGTGTACTATTAACCGGAATAAAAACAAAATTTGTTATAACTTTCACGAAATTTCCTAAGACTAGTAATCCAACTAATGTAGGCAATCAACGATATGCGTAAGCACATACAGGGTGGTTGAAATTATGACCGTTACAACCCCTCTAATTACAAGTGCCCGAGCGGCGGTCAATTCGGATCCGAAATTCAGCTTTTTTATTAAGCGGACCTCCGTCAAGCAAGAGCTAAAATAATGAAAACTGAAATAACGTAAGCCCGAAGACCGCGAAACCCCTGGGACGGCATGGAAATTGTGCCGCAATTTGCGAACACTGTTTCACTCTCCGCCTTTGTTATCCTTTGGAGATTTTTATAAACTTTTGTGCCCGGGACAAACCGGGGCTTAATATTTGTTTTATGCCCGGCATCTTGTCGGAATTACCGGCGCCACGATGGTATACATCCATATACCCTAATTCTTATCAAGAGCTGTAAACTTTACTGCTTTTAAAAGGTGGACGCGAAAAATATTCTTTTAACCGTCCAATAATATATTTAAGTTTCCCGTCATTCGTATCCGAATGATTGAAAAGCAATCAGGACTCAGGAAGAGCAGACAGAGAGGACGAGGAAAGAAATTAATTAGTGCTCAGACTAGATAATTTAACGAATCTGGCAGGGGGACGTATAATCTTTGCGAGTTCTGAGATTCCCATTTTAATTTAATGAGAGGAAACGGCGTTTTTGAATCGTTATTATAGTGGACCCTCTTCACCAGTCGCGATTTGCTCAAGGTTTAAAATTTAATTAAATGTAGCATACTTTTTGGCTGGCAACACATTTCCACTTAAACACATCTAGTTGCCTATGTCGTAGAAGTTAACATCTAAAAACCATTGAAAATCGGTTCAGAATTAGGGAGTATCCATTTTTTTCATTTTCTCCACTTTCAGTTTTCAAGTAGTTCTAATTTCCCGCCACTATCTTCGTTTGTCAGATATTCATGAGATATCTTCCAGTCTGTCGTTCAGGAATTCCGGCAATGATGGTCTTCTCAGCTTAATCACCAGAGGAATTTATTCTCGGTCATCTCATCAAAGTATAGAAGAAAAAATTACCAGAATCAGGTTTATCTTTACAATACATTTGGAAGAAAAAATATGTATAAATGTCCGCTTGAGTAAGATATCAAGAGTAAAATTTATAACTAAAGTGGTTAATAAAAATAATTAAATTAATGGTTCAACAAATGAGTTTTAAATATATTAAATCCAACTAAAAAGAAAAATAATCGGCCAAACGGCGAATACAAATAGTGACTTAATTATTCAAGCACTTAGGTTGATTGATAAATTATTTATTTAATAAAACATCTCAACTGGAGATGAAAGTGAAATATCAAAAGATATATTTATATATGCAATATATAGATAATACTATAAAACCTGATAAATTCTAGGTAAAACTACCTGACCGATGGAGTACTACTAATGTCAATTACATTTTTTGGCAAAGCCGTCATGATGAAAATAGTTAAAAGAAAAACCAAACATTTTCTTGACAATATCCGACAAATTTAAAATCGGGGACT
The DNA here is from genome assembly GCA_964058915.1 of Tetropium fuscum. Lineage (NCBI taxonomy): Eukaryota > Metazoa > Arthropoda > Insecta > Coleoptera > Cerambycidae > Tetropium > Tetropium fuscum. The sequence goes on from CAXKVY010010618.1 coordinate 4,393, forward strand.
TATAGAAAAAATATTTTTTTATCATTTCGTCAAAGATTAAAAAGTATGAATGATTAATTTATGAAAAGCTGATCTTAAGAAAAATATATCAGCTACATCGGATCCGTGAAAAAACGAGTTAGATGCCTCCTACTACTAATGTCAATTACATTTTTTGGCAAAGCCGTCATGATGAAAATAGTTAAAAGAAAAACCAAACATTTTCTTGACAATATCCGACAAATTTAAAATCGGGGACATATAGAAAAAATATTTTTTTATCATTTCGTGAAAGATTAAAAAGTATGAATGATTAATTTATGAAAAGCTGATCTTAAGAAAAATATATCAGCTACATCGGATCCGTGAAAAAACGAGTTAGATGCCTCCTACGCGATAGAAAAACATACAAGAGGAAACGGCCTAAGTTTTACTACAATTAACATCCAGCAGAGCTGCTAAATAGTGCCCAGGCGATTCACACGTTAATGCGAACGCGTTTTATACGCAAAGCAGCAATCCGTGTGCTATTGAGGACACTTCGCGATGCCTGGCCAGTGGCCATGTCCTGCACCACGCCAATGTGCCTATCATAGCTTAGCGTTCGCATACAGCAACTAGAGCTGTGGCCTTGAACGCTCCTTCTTAAGTAGATGCCTCTTACACGATAGTTTAACACTTAATGTTAAAACTATTGAAAGTACCTAATGACAAAACTACAGTAATTTTGATTTTATATTCCCAAAAATTGAAGATATACTTTCATAAAACTACCATTAAAAAAATTAATAAATAAAGGATTGATAAATGGAGGAAAGAGGATAAATGCTCTTTGCCGATATGTGAAATTTAAAGAAAATGTGGCCTAAGCCGTAGAAGTAATTTCTACTAAAAATATGCTATTATTCGGTACAATTGTAAGCTTTGCTTTCAGAACCTACAAGGTAGTACAAGATCGTACGGTAAGGTACGATCGAACGGTAAGGTACGATACAATAATTAATTAACAATTAATTTAAATATTCATTTAATTTAATAAAAAAATAAAGTGGTATAATATACCAAGACCAATATAAACATATACTCGTGGGTATATGTATCCACAGCCATCCCAAGTATGCACCTTTGCTGGTATTCAGACAATAAAATTAAATGTAGCAAAAAGCCTATTTCAAGGTCGAAACACAGCAAGAAGATAAGTCGTATAAATCGACGTAATTTCCGTATGGAAATCTATATTCCAGCTACTAGGGTTTAGCTGTAGAACATACACACACATACATACATAATATATATATATATATATATATATATATATATATATATATATATATATATATATATATATATATATATATATATATATATATATATATATATATATATATATATATATATATATATATATATATATATATATATATATATATATATATATATATATATATATATATATATATATATATATATATATATATATATATATATATATATATATATATATATATATATATATATATATATATATATATATATATATATATATATATATATATATATATATATATATATATATATATATATATATATATATATATATATATATATATATATATATATATATATATATATATATATATATATATTGTGTATGTTATGAATTTAACAAAGCTCTTAATGTCCCACTTTAGAATTTTCACACATGGTATTCCCTATTGTATTTCCCTATTGTATTCTTCCCATGGGCGCCAGTTCTATGAACACTTATTTGTAGTTGGAGAAGGTTCACTGATAAGCACGAGTCCTCTGTGGTCAATAAGAGGGGGTTCAATTAGGTCTCTATTTATTTAATAATATTTTTGAAATTTTGAAATTATTTGAAAATGGTCAATGGATCTATGATACTTATTACTTTGTTTTGTCAAAGAGATTGAAATTTAAGAATATTTATTAATTATACATTTTAAATTATTTTCTGAAAATATTGAGATAAGAATAATAAAGCAGAAGTTGTATAGGACTAATTTTATTTTTATATAAATGGAAGTATGATTGGCACTATGACAATTGCAATGCACAAGTACGAAATTTATATATATGCAAGTTATAGTGCAAATGGAAGTAGAAATATTAATGCGAATTATAATGCCAAATAGAAATTTTTTAAACCTTACAACCATCCTACGCCAAAACCTACGTAACTCATTCTAATAAAATGGGACTAAGTCACTATTTTCACAAAACTGGTTTGTTTACACTGATGCTGGAATCTGCTGCCTTTTACTTCTTTTATACGCCTGCTGCCATCTACCTGAACTCTGCCGTACAACGGAATGCTGCTATACTCGGTGATACGCTTGTTGATTTATTGTGGATCTGGATCTTACCAAATTGAAAATCGTCAGATTCTTTACTCACAACTTTTGTAATTTAATAATCCTATTAATAGTAATTTAATAGTATTTTCGACAAAAATCACTTAATACCGTGGTTAAATTAACTTTAAAAACGTTTCCCTTTGGGATCCTACTGACGTTGCACTATCTTATTGAATTTAATTTACTTATAACTATTAAATTTCTACAATATTATAAATCGAAACTTAGCGAGCTGTTCCTACTTCGAACGCTATAACTGAACTCTTTGCATTATTATCCGTTACCACGGATGTGCTACCAATATAAACAGGTGAACTTTGAACTGGCTTTATTGTTGTTACATAATCTGACCAATCACATGAATGGCAAATATTATATTTATTTAGCTTTACGTTTAAACTCTATAATTTATAATATATATGGTTTAATTTTGAATTATAAGCTGTATTCACTTAACATATTCACCTTTTGTTGACTAATTTCTAAATTACAAATAATGTGTGTCATTCTTACATTGTAGTTTTTCTTCGAGAGTTATATTCTCGAAGCCCGTTTTTATGACGATGCTTTCGCATTAATCTTTTAATATAAAAATAGTTTATGTATGCTTGATATTAGATGAATTTTGTTGCGGCTTGTCTATTGCAATTATGCCAAATATAGAATTTTGCCCCGATAAATAACTTAGATATAAAACAATTACATACTGACCAATCAGATGCGTAGATGTTTTGACCATTTATTTAGTCTCTATATATTCGTTTATCTCAATATATATTTATATAATTAAAAGATAAAAATTTGTACCTTGTATTTTCTGAATCACTCAGTAACAATACCGAAAATATAACCGCTAAGTTATCAAACTATGCGAACAACGTAAAACTGAAACGGCTAAAGAGAATTTATTTGCCGGCGTCCCGCCTATTTATAAGTTTCGCCCTACTATTTCGGCTCGCGGCGTACACACGTGGTTTCGGTCGGTCTACAGTTGGTATGTAGGTATCTCGCGGTTTATTTTAAACATTTGAAATAGGGTACTATTATTCAAAATATTTGCTATATAACGGAACGGAACCTATTTACGTTGCAAATTTTCGCCACGCAAAGTAGCATATGCCTGCACATCTGTCTGACTCCTTCAACCAACGCTTTTACGTAAACCTGAATATCGTAATCACTTCGCTAATCATTGTGATGGTGTCGAGGGCGAGCAATTAAAATTTACTGGCTATAAACGAATTATCGGGCTCTCGCATTCTATCTATGCTGATGGCTGGGATAGCCCTTGGAATTCCATCGCAATATCGGGAGACACGTGCGAATGACGCCTTTTATATTTTCCAGGATAATGGGCGCGAGGCTTTGGATCTCACGGCGTCCCCTCTTCGAGCCCCGCAGCCCCCTAACGCAAGAACCGCCCACCCGCCCATGGTCATCCAGGGGGACTTCAGAAAGGTAAGCACAGCTGTATAATTTCAGATTCAACCTAATCCGTACAAAAGTTTGCAAACATTTACGCTTGCTCTCCGGTATTTTCGAAGGAAGCAGGAAAATTATTCATAAAACAATTCTACGAATTCAATTCTTTGAATGCAGTTATTCGAAAACAATTCTCCGAAAGTGCCAATTATTCGAAAACAATTGTTCGAAAATTATTAGAATGACCAGTTATTGGAATTTGATTAGCTCTGCTAAACGGATATAAATAAGTCACCAAATAGTATAATAAAGCACGAACTTTAAAAGCAATAGTTTCCACATTTTATTTACTTACAGTTTATTAACAATTGCCGGCCACAAGGTTCGGTATTTTGCTGAGGTTCGGTTTTTTTGGTGAGGTGCGGTTTTTGGTGAGGTTCGGTTTCGGTGAAGTTCGCGGAGGTTCGGGATTAGTCGTGTCGGGTAATAAAACTAGTTTTCTGAATTCCCTTTTGTAAAGGGCTACCGGCGCGCTATCGGTATCTGCCCCCATTTATCTCACTTTCGAATAATTACATTCGAGGAATTATTATTCGTAGAATTGCTTTTGGAATACCTGCATTCGAAGAATTGACCTTCGAATAATTGCTTTCGAATAATTTACCTAGATCCATTTTCGAATATGGTTAGTAGAGAAGGAGCGAGGTGTCAGTACCGTACCGTATCCGAGTATTTAAAAGTGACGCATACTTCTGATTTTTAGTAGTTCTATCGCAGAATTGTAAATTTTGTAGACAGAGATAAATAATCTCTAGAAAGTGTTTAGAAAGTGGGTTTTTAAGTTTTGCCGCCCTTACTATATTATGTTGGTTACAGAGAGTATTATCAGACCGGGTGGGCGTAAAAACCTTGATAAAAACGTCCTGCTCCGGTCCATTATCCAGGTCCGGAGGCTTGCGGCCGGCCGCGTCAAGTTTTTGCCGGTTACTGGCCTCTTCTGGAACTTCCATTAGTAGAATTTAATTAGAGTGTAGTTGTTACTATAAGGGGGTTGGCGCGTTCGCTGCCAATTGTTAATGAGGCCGTGCAGTTTCGTGCCTCGACGACCGCATATTGTTCATCGTCATATTTTCAGCTCAAATAATCCGTTTCGATGGCCATCGAGTTTAATTGTTTCACAAATTCTTGTATACGTACTCGGACTTCCCTTTGCCCGGTCTCTTAAAGAAAAGTAATAAATTATTTGACTTTTGATAAATTATTTGACTTAATTTTTTGCTTGTTCTTTAGGTTTCTGGAATCAGCAGTGATATTTTCAAGCAGATAGAAACAGTAGAAAATGAGCATGATGCTTCCACAGCAGCGGCGTTGGAGGTAAGTACTGATTAACAACTATAAAACACAATTTATAAATTTTCTTATCGATGTCGAACCGTTAATTGTTTACTATACGCGCGTTCAACATCTCTGCTAACTGAACGCCTCGAAGCCTCAAATTGTGATTTTCGTTTGCACTTTGAGATTAAAACAAATAAAATAACTAAAGACAGCATATTGATAAATATTTTCATTCTCCAGTTGTAAACTGCTGTAATGTGGTACTTTCTGTTAAAATGTACCCTGTACTATATATTGCATGTGTATTAGAATTAGAAGTGGTCACATAGACATGAAAATTCCTCTCCGAAACCTTGGGTTCATTTCTACCACAAAACTTCTTTGTTGATTTTTAAAGAACATTATTTAAAGGTTCCTTTTGTTAATTAATAATTAATTATCAGCTTATTTAAACCTCCTCGAGCATTATTCTGCCCAACCCGCCTACGTACCCGAAAGGAAATTACCGAGGAAATTACAAAGAAACAGAAAACAAATTGTTTTTCCACTTGTATCGTGTTTACCTTTAAATACATCGTAGGTTTGTTATACGGGTTACGTCATAAACAAGGGGGACCGGGTAATTAATTAATATCGATCTCGTATGTCACGGCGTTGTGAGTGCGTGTGGGGCCACAGCGGCGTGTCATGAACGGCCGAGAAGGAGGCGAATCAGCTCCAGTATAAGCTACTGGAGATGATTAAACACAAAGCTAATCACTAGGGTTAAGTAGACCTGACTCTAATAGAACAATTTTGACTAACTTTCCGCTTACCTAACTATTTGATTTTGAACCCGAATTTACTGTATGAAAACCTGAATAATTTTGGCTAAGATCGTCGCTCTAGCCCTCGTTGGGCGGGACCAAGGATGATCTTTCATCTCCATGTTGGCGACTTTTGTTTTCAAAAACCGCAAAAATATCCTCAATATAAATACTCGAACTATTCTTTTGTCTCAACTTCCCAATCTTCTCGTCAACCAATAGACTGGCAATGAAGAATTAACTCGAGTTCTCAATTTCCAGCACGTGGAACGTCGGGGTGAGATGATAGTGAGAATCCTGGAGTCCAGGCATCTGGGGCGGACGGCCGGCGAGGCGGCGAAACGGTTCATGTCCATGCAGGATGCCAAGCACACGGTCCAGTTCGTGGAGATAGTGAAGAGGCCCGGCCAAACGCTGGGCTTGTACATACGGGAAGGCAACGGCATCGACAGGAACGACGGGGTGTTTATATCGAGGATAGCCCTGGAATCGGCGGTGTACAACAGCGGATGCCTCAAGGTAAGGAAACAATACAAAGTTTACCGTTTACGCAGTCTCAGCGGGAGTATTTCTAATACTCCCTGTACGTTTATTCTTCTGTATTTATGTAAAATAAGAGCCGCGAGTGAATTAAACTGCAGCGGGGCTAAATAATTAAAGTGCTTCCTATCATTTATCACCTTGATGGCTTAATCTGCACAGTGATGAGATAGATTTACATCTGGCAGCTCTGCTTTGTCCTTTGCGATAATGGTGCTCAGTTTACAAGCGTTCATTTTAGAATTAAATTCAGAATTTTGTTATATTCTACATACAGGGTGACCCAGGGTGACGAGACATTAGATATATTTCAGAGACTACCTATGAATTTTAAAAATTTGGGCAATATTGTTTTCGGACATGTCCTTCTCAACTAAAATATAACGGCGTCCACCTAACCGGAAGTTGAGGTCATCTTCGTTATTTTAAATGGAATACCTTGTATATTATTGCAATTTTGGATTCTACGTCAATTTTTAGGTGAACGTTCATAAAGGTTTCCCATTTTTAAACTTAACCGTTTTTGATATATTTAATTTTTTTCAAAAAAAAATTAAAAAAGCACTGCCTAATTCAAAAAGATGTGTATTTTACAATAATAAAGCTAGAGCGATAAAATTTATAGGGGACATAACCAAAAGTCTAAGCTTCCCTGTCATAATTAATCCCTGTCAAAATCACTTAATTACAGGGTGGTGGAAATTTAATTCCCAATTTAATCAATTTTAAACCATCTTAACTTTTTTAAATGGGACACCCTGTATATTTTTGTGCAACCTGATGAAAATTTTGTTCCATTTCGAATGGTTTAATGGTTCCCTATACCTATCTCTTCTGTTTTTAAGGTATTTACTGTTTTTATGCAGTCACGGATATCGCATAATTTCTTGCGGGCGGCTGTGAAATTTTTAGTGGAACCTCAAAACAATCACCTCATCTGTCATCAGTTTATTGTTGTCAATTTAACACATAGGCAGTGAATGTTTATTAGAGTATTATTTATTGTTGGAGAATTAAGCCCGGATATATTAATTTGACACTTCAAAGCAGACGTATATTTGCCGCCCCGTTTCCCCGTCCCCCACTCCGGTGTTATGATTTATTACAAATTAAATTGTATAAAAAATATACGATCATTAGCGAACAAGTTGTGTATTGAGAGTAAGATCAATATTGTAATGTCAAAAATTACGTTTTTGAATAAATTTGCGAAATAAATTTCTAGTAAATGACGTCGTTTCTCTTTTGTTAGGTTGGTGACGAGATTCTGGCCGTTAACTTGGTCGACGTTACGCGTATGAGCTTGGACGACGTGGTGATCATCATGTCGATACCGAGGCGGCTGGTGCTGGCCACCAGGCAGAGGAAGGGCAGCAAGGGCGGACAGGGCTCTCCGAGCGTGCAGCCCCGATCCGAGCACAAACCGCCCCCCGTCGTTGTGATAAAGAGGGACTTGCGCGACGACGAGACTGACGAAGGCGAACTCGCGGCAGATCACAGGTAACCAATTGTATTTTGTCGCTTCTTCGCCATACTATGTCCGATGGAATAAGGACAATTGTTTTGTACTATTCACAATGTAGATATTTCATAAATTATACTTTAATGTAAACAACTACCTACCTATATATTTTCCACAGTGAAACATATTTTTTGTAGTATATTTGTTTCACCATAGATATTATGGACCAGAAATCTGGCGGAAATTTCCGGTTCCCGTAATGAACGGCTAATAGGATGTTAAAAATATTATTCTGAACTAGTTCTCTCTGTTTCTCACAGTTATATATAGTCCGCTCTGTATAGCCACAGGCTGGTACCAAATAAAGTTTATGTGGGTTAATCCAGGATTTAACGTAGTAAAAGTAATATTACGTCTTGTATGAAGTTTTGCCAGTCATTAAATAAAGTTATCTTTTAAAATGATTTGTAGGAGATTCGCGTGTGGATTTTTGTTCTATTACGTTACGGCTAAAATCACTTTTGTGTCGTGAACTTTTGATTTTACTGGATTATTAATTAGCTACCATCTTAAAAGCCTTTCCCCTCTCATCAATCCATTTTCTGAAATATGCATTAGTATATTTATTAATACAGGATCTTTGATGCTAAACCACGTGACGTGCTGAAAGTTTGCAACCTACAGTACATCATTGGCGGAACTGCAATTATTTCCTATAGGTGTAAAATGATACAACATAATGACTATTAAAAATAAACTTATCTTTACATTTCATAAAGGAGTTTACACAGAAAGTATTATCATTGTGTAAAATGAGAACAGAGTGGAAAAATCATAAACCATGTTGCCAAATTTAAATTTGTATATTCACATTTATGGAATAAGATTCTTCATTATCACAATACACAGTAGGCTCACTTACAAAACCAATTATTTAATGAACAATGACTATCAGATGAGGCAGATAAATAAATGCAAGTTGTAATGGAAAATGAAGAATACTTTTTAAGTTTTAAACTGAATTTTAAAGGGTACGTCACTTAGAGATTTGACAGAAATGTTACTAGAATCACAACCTACTCTACAGATAGCCGTGTGTTCAGCGAAACGTGGCAACCCTGCTGACGGTTTTCCAGTTTTTCGTCAGTGTACCAATAATGGTGTACCATTTTTACGCCCAAACAAAGTAGTTTCACGTCGTTTTTTTTTCGGTTAAACTGTAGTGAAAAATCAATGTTCAAAGTTAATTTTGTAATTAGTGTTTTTTAAATCGCGCGAACTACTTGTTGGGATATAAAACGTGAATGTGACCCACAAAAATTTTCGTAAATACGATTATATACCAATGGGGTACTATTTAGGCGTAAACAAAGTAGTTTCGCTTACATTTTTTTCGGTTAAAGTGTAGTGAAGTAACAATTGTTGAGTGTTAATTTCGTGATTAGTATTTTTTAAATCGCGCGAAATACATGTTGGGATAAGATATAAAACGTGAATGTGATCCACAAAAATCTTCGTCAATACGGTTTCGTAGAACAGTAATGCCGGGGCTTTGATTGTTTGAATTTTTATGAATATCCAAATAACTATAATATGAGGAATTGTTTAAAAGGGCTTACCCTAGTGATTTAAAACGGGTTCATCCTTTTGACATAAAAATTTCTAGATGGTCCCAGTTGCCAAATTTGTTGTCAATGTATTATTGGAATTATTATTGGAATTAATATAATATATAAAAATCTGCAAACCTACAAAGCAATTTTCAAGTGTATAATGTATAATTTATTGTATTAATAACGGACAAGCAAAATGCATAAGAATCTTTGCACCTTCTCTTTCGCTATGTTTAGGGAATCGATGAGGCAGCGACATACGGGAGATGGCAGGGAAATGAGTGAATCGCGCTCCAGGCTGGGCTTGGGCCTGTCCACCCTGGACTCCCGGCACTCGACTGCCCAGCAGGCAGACACGAATGGCCTGGACTTGTATTACAATAGCCGTCCCCCCGATTCAAACTGGGGCTACCAACCGCCGCCGCCCGTCATCACCGAGCAGCCCAAGTCTAGCATGCAGCACTTCCAGCCGTACGAGCGCAGCTACCCCAACACCTTGGAGAGCCTGGCCGAGAAGGTGCATTCCTTCGGTATGAGCAGGCGGATGTCTGCTGGAGGCCAGCCGCTGACGTCGAGGTAAGCAAGCACTATTAGTGTCCTTATCCAGCTTACAAGGAACAAAAGTTCCTGTATTTACCAGAACAAAAGCTATTCGTCACCCCGTAACATCTACTGATGTAATTCTATTTGTGGGGATAACGGCCTCTGGCGCTTAATACCTTTACAATGGAATATCTGGCCTGAAGTGGGGATAATGTTGTAGAATTAATTCGAGGTGTTGAAAAACAATGTAGGTGATTTGCTGGTGGGCGTATTTAACGTTGAAACCCCCGAATATTTCTTGAATCCTGTAAATATACAAGAGTTTTAAACTGTAATGCTGCAGTGAGTGAAACGTGGAGAAAGTTTTATTTATGAGTTGGGTCTACTAGAAAATCTTATACCACGTCTTATGGTTTATTTTTATTCGTAATAATATTAATAATAATAGTAATAATAACATTTTGCGGTTAAATTGATAGGCTATAATGTTTACTGGGGTCATAGGACAAGATTTTTAACAATTGGCTTGCACATCTTTCTAGTTTCTTCAATCAACACTACTACTGACAACTTTTTCTTCAATTTTCGAGTAGGGAAAGGCGGTTTACATTTTCTTCTAATTTTTTCAGAGAACATTTAGTATAAACATGCAGCTTCCTAATTTTCGCAATAATAGAAGGAATAAGAAGACATTAATAATTATTACATACTTAAAATAGTGTGTCCTGTATTACTTCATAATATCTTCCTACCCTTCACAATACCCTTCTACAACTTTCGTTTGAACTACTTTACAATTGCGAAAACCATGTATATAAGTATATACGTATATATAGTCTGAAAACAGACTGTACAGATGACATTTAATACTGGGCAAGGGAATTGTGGTTTACATTATCTTCGAAAGACAATAGTTAACATTTATATACATAAGTTTCATAATCTTATGGAAATAGGACAATTATAATCTTTCCTGTTCATGGTTCATTTGAACTACTGAAGAGAATGGTTCATTTGAACTACTTTGTAATATAAAACACTAAGATTCTAATCAGATTCTGTTTTTAATAAAACGTGGAAAAAGTTTTATTTATGAGTTTGGTTTACTAGAAAATCGTAGTACATGTCATGTGGTTTATTTTTATATTCGTAATCATATTAATAATAATAATATTTTTATTATAACATATATAATAACAGAGCAAATATTTCATTTGTATTTTACACCAGTAGACAAAATACCGAGCAAAATAGCCATTGATAGATATAATATGTTGAAATAATTATTCCTTGTTTAAAGTAACACTGAGTTTGTTTTGGCTGTATTTAAAATTAACTATATTACCTTAATAATTTTGAACATGAATAAGTAGGATGGTATCATCATCCTACTTAATGGTAGATCATTGACAAAAATGAAGGGCTCTTGCACTTTTGGTGAAAATATAGTTTTTCCATTTTTTGTAATAGCAACCTTCTAGCCTCTGCAGAAGACGTCTACTTACCTAATAAGTTTTTCTGGAAGTATGCCATTATTCACACATTTATATGCATTTGAAATATAAAAAAATCCTAAAAAGTTTTTAAGATTTTAACAATTGGCTTGCACGTCTTTCTAGTTTCTTCAATCAACACTACTACTATATACTGACAACTTTTTGTTCAATTTTCTAGTAAGGAAAGGGTGGTTTACATTTTCTTCTAATTTTTTCCAGAGAACATTTAGTATAAACATGCAATATGCAACATGCATATAAATCGTCTGAAAAAGTATACAGATAACATTATAATAGGTACTGGGAAAGGAAATTGTGGTTTACGTTATCTTCTCACGAGAACAGTTAACATTTAGAGAGTTTCGTAATCTTGGTAGTAGTAGAGATACGACAATACTACTTTGGGACTTTGGTATATAAAACCTTATAAGATTCTAATCAGATTATACTTGTGCGCAAGTAAATCATGATGTAGGATGTGATTGAAACATGGAAAAAGTTTTATTTGTGAGTTTTAGATATATTTTTAGTGCAAACTATTTAATGGTAGATCATTGACCTTCATGGAGGATCATTTGTAAGAAAGCAAAATTTTCTTAGAACCGTCAAATTGAATATCAACAGATAGTTCAAGAAGGAAGCCATTTAGTGAAATAATCTTTTCCAGGATATCCTCTCAGCAGGGCCCATCGTCGCACTATTACGTGCAACACGCCGGCACGGGCACCCGGCATATCATGCCCCGTTCCGGCTCCGACCAGCACTTGCCCCAGACTGAGTACTCCGACTATACCAGCATCACGCCGGCGGGCCGCCATAGCCTGCTGCGAAGCAGCCTCAAGTCTGGCTCGACGCTCAGCAGATACAACCAGAGATTCGTGGATCAGGCAGCGGTGGCGGCTCAGCTGGCGCAGTCCAAGTATGGCACTGCCGCCCCTCAGTACGGCACCACGTCTACCATGAGGAGGGCCAGGGGCAGTCTGGATTATTCCAGCGATACCGAGGCCACGTCAGGGTCCAGGGGCGGATACTACTATTATAGGTAATACTAGTTTTTAAAAACATTAGTTCATCTAAATTTCCTCGGTTACAAGGGCTTTCTTAAATTCTATGTAATTCGCAGGAACCAGGGTACGTCAGCCGTTCCACATAGCACAATACCGACGCTGGGACGACAAAATTCTCTCACTTCCACCGATATTACCACAAAATTCAACTCGCTGCCTAGAGATACAAGGGGGTCCACAAGGTACGTATGAACTTCATATATGTAAACTAGAAATGTGCCAGTTTATAAAACAGTGCTAGAAACCCTTTTTTAAAAAAAAGATTGCCTAACTGTGACTTATCATATGAGTCCTTACTAATAATTTTCTTCTAGACTGCCGATGAATAAAAGATTTGGAGATAGGAGTGTGTCGTTACTGCAGGACGAGTCAGACGGGGCCCTTTCAGCACCTGAAATGCCCTCGATACGAAGGGATCGTGGTGAGTAGCATATCATCGTATCGCTAGACGTTTTTTTTCACATTCGGTACACTATATAGGGTCTACAATACTTGCGCATGCATCTTACTTTTTACCTACATTCCATTATCAGTTCTAGGGACAAACCTAACATTTAAACAGTCCGCTGTCTATGGTATTCCTCAAAGATCGGTTACAAACTAGACATAGTTTCATATATTCCTGCTAGAATTTGATGAAAACTTTAAAATAACACTGATTATAAAATTTTGAGTCCTTTCCCTTTTCCTGATGCATGGCTGTATGAAATAAATCCGTCTCCCGTTCTGTAACTTTCCTGTTTTCGTGAGATTGCTCACCTGTGCATCTACCTCCTCGGCCCGGGTCGTACACGCATTCCATCATGTATTTCATTTTCATTACAAAGGGCGGATACCCTCGTCACCTAGTGTGTTCTCCTCAGATGAGTACAGGCAGTGGTTGAGCCGCACGCCCTCCACCTCCGCCATCTACGAGCAGATCAGGGCCTCTAGGGACGTACTGAATCAGCAGAGGGCGGCCAGGTTCACCTACAGCGCCGAAAATATCCATGACGCCCTGAAAAATGTAAGTAAAGTAAGAAGTTTCATAGCAGCAACATTTTGGTTCACATCCCAATTTTTTCAGGTAATATTTATTTATTCTTGAAATATGTATTGTATTTCTCGAATATTTAGTATAAAATGGGAATAGTAAGAAAAAACAGCTAGGCTTTACCATTTATTTCTTCAAAATAACTTCATGCTTACCGTAAATTAATTCATTGGTTCATTTGAACTACTCTCCAATGACACAAAACTATGGATTTGAAAAAGTACTATAACAAGTATTATCACATTTAAAGAATGGCAACACTTCAAAAGGGTTCGATTGAACTACTTTTCATTTGCAAAATCAAAATCTATAGGTATAGAATCTCTAACAGTGGACAGAGAATTCCGTTATAATTCCCGTTTGGAAAAGGTTTAAATTTTCTTCTTAATTTATTCAGAGAACACAATTTAAACAACAAAATCTTGTATAAACAACAAGTACAAAATCTTGTATAAATAACAAGTACCTAATCCTTCGGAATAGTAAAAAGAACAAGAACACTTAAAATACACTATATAGTCTACATTTGCACTCAATCACAATGGGAATTGTATTGTGCCGAATTGACATTTGGTTGAAGAACCATTTACATTGCATTCAGATTACTCTTTCATTTAGGTAATGTTTTAATGTGTTGAAGATGGTGATCTGTGTTTTGATGGAAGTTGGCACAGAATTTGGAAATTTAGTTTCTTCCAGTTTTCTTGTTGGATCTTAAATCTTAACCGAACCTTAAAATTCGGTTAAAACTTATTGCATTCGGTTAAACTTACGGTAGTGTGTTTGCATTTGGCAAGCCGCTTGCACCAATTTGAAGTCGAATCGAAATTAAGCCAATTAGGCACTTGAAACCACGTGACAAAATCATGGCGCGGAGGGCAAAGGAATTCAATACCGCGTCAAGGCTGGGCTGATTTCTATGCATTCAATTGCAAACATAACTGTTTGCCCTCCGCGTCATATTTCACTTTCAAGCAGAATGTAAATGTAGCCTTAGAAAGAATGTATCCTTATGTCTACATTGTCCACTCTTCAGAAGGGTACATTTGAACTACGTTTCCACTTAATTTCAGAAAACGAATAGGCTCTGAAAAATGGACAGGGAACAATTATTATAATTCTTCTTAAGAAAAAGATGATCATTGGTTATTTTCTTCTCAATTTATTCAGAGAAAATAACTTCCTAATCTTGGCATTACACAAGACAATAATAATTTTACACTTACAATGCAATAGTAATTATGTATCCTTTATTTCTTCACAATATCCACAATTTCTTCACAATATCCATAATGTTAGAAATACCTACTCTTCAAACTGGTATCTTTGAACTACTTTGCAAAAGCGGTACAGGATCTGAAAAAGTGGACAGAAACCTTTTAATTTTCGGATAAGGAAAGGGTGGTAGGTAGTATTACATTTTATTCTATTTTTTTAAACATTTAGTATAAACATGCAGCTTTCTAATTTTGGTAGTAGAAGGAACAAGACAACAATTATTATATACTTACAATCCCTATTCGCTGTTGTGTCCTGTATTACGTCTTACTTCACAATATCTTCATGCCTACTCTTCTAAAAGGTTCGTTTGAACTACTTTACAATTGTAAGAACCATATATATATATAGTCTGCAAAAGCGTACAGATAAATTATAATACTGGGAAAGGGAATTGTGGTTTATACATGGCCGACTAAAGATTGGCCGGGACGACACAAGGTGTACCACGTGAGGAATGTAGGTCTGTGATAGTCAGTCAGCTGTTCGCTGATCGCCTGGATCGTTAGTTGAGCGACCTTGCTTTTACGGGCGTGCAAGCTCTAGTTTATATTTTAAAATAAAGTATTATTTCTAAATGTTTATGTAAAAAAGTCTTGTATATTAGAAACTATTAAGTTAAGTTCTGGTGAAAGTCAATATTTCACTTAGGCATCGTTTATTTGTATCAAAATTCTGTGTTTTAAAGTGTAGCGATATTCTAACCTAACTTTTTTGCTGATTTTGTGTACATTCGTGATTTCAACATTGATTAATGATTTATTTATTGGTGGTTTAACTTGTTTTTTTGGGTGTGATTTAACTGTTTTTGTGTCAAAAACAATGCCTTGGATGTGCAGTGTGTTAGGCTGTAAATCAAACTATAAATCGAGTCACGAAAACAAAAACGTGTCTACCTTTGGCCTGCCTAAAGAGGAGCCATTAAAGGCTCAGTGGGTTCGTTATATCCCAACAAATTTGGCTGGATTAAAAAACCCAAGGATATGCATTAAACATTTTGAGGACAAATATATTATACGAGTAGACAAGATTGTAGTTAAAAATGAACTGAAAGAATTTGAGCGGACTTATCCAAAGCTAACACCGGATGCTTTTCCAACAATTTTTGAAGGATGTCCGAGTTCTTTATGAGAAAAGTAGCAGTGTAAAATCTTTAAATAATTTAGAGGATGTTTCTAATTTTTACACAAAAGTAACTCAATTGATAAAATCTGGATTATTTTTCAAGACAATTGAAAAGTTTTTTGTTTTTTCTTAATTTAGAAAATGAGATTCCCATAATAAAAGCCTCAATATGTATTCAAGAAGACTTAAGTGTGGTTTTTATTGTTTCAATAATTGAAAAAGACAGAATTCGTGAAATGAAAATTCCTAAAAGTTTCCAAAAGATTCGGACCACTGCTACCTTAGAAAGATTATTGGATTTTATGGAATAAAAATTGAAGAGTTTCGACTACACTAATATCATCAACATTGTAATTGGCAAGCTTTTTTGTATACAATGTCATGGAGATTCTGAAGGCAACAATATTGAGCCTGATGAAAGTGAGGATGGTGGTATTCAAATTCGCTTCATCATTAAACAATTGCAGCTGCTCGTTGCAGTTAGTGAAACCCCAATTAAGAAGATATCGTGGAGAGACTCTGATACTAATTGTGTCTTCATGCAGCCCTCATCAGCTTATTTCTGTATGAGGTATAAAACTATTTTAATTGTAAGACATCTCGTTAACTAGCAGTGATATAGAGGGTAGTATAAAATAGTTAAAATGTAAGTTAGAGTTGTTAAAGCCACATGAGTTGCTAGTCAATCTTCATATCGATGATGTATATATTAATTCTCGGCTTAGTTTTAAGACCGGAACAATTTGGGAGCAGCGAAAATTCACCAAAAATTGCAAAAACTGCACAGGTTTTTTATGATTTGTAGCTTGTTATCTAGGTATCTCAAATTGTAAATGTGAAATTGTTTCAAACAAGAACAAGTTCCCACGGCGAGAAGTAATTATTGTACTACGATTTTTCAGATGGAAAGTGGTTTGTATAGTGGCTATGGTCGACCAGGGGCAACATCGACTCTGGATAGGCATTTTACGAGGTCGCAACAGCCCAGTATTCCAGCTAGATCATTATCAACCCAACATATCACGTCGTCACAATCAGGTAAGAACACTTTGCCTCTAAGAAAACTGTTCTACTCTTGACCACTCTTCTCACCAGACCGAAACTGAATTTGGTCAAAAATAACGGGTGACATTCGAAGAAAACACATGACTATTAAAGTCTGAAGATGGTAAAGTTTTGTGTTTATTGAAATGTTTACAGCTACTTTAAAATTATGTCAACAATTGATGCAACTATTTCATTTCAATTTCAATGCAGAGCGATAATTACAGGCATGTGAGAACATGTTATTACTAAATAATTAACTTATCATTTATCATTATCAACAGACTTTTTGCCACTTTTTGAGTTTTTAGGGGTTTTTCCGAAGAGAGTGTGTTACAAGCCGTAGGCGAGTGGCACATGTCGTCCGACTGAATAATGGCTATTAATTGCGAGTTGAATACTATACTCTGTCCACGACCATTTTACATTTTGATCATAAACGGGTTGTTTGTTATTTCTTACTGAGTTCTTAAGTGTTTAATGCGTTAACTTTGGAAGAAAATTTTGTCTCAATTTTGACTTTCTTTGTTAGCAGATTGGAAATAGATAAACATTTCTATTATTTTTTGTATAGAATTGTTTGCTTTTTTATAGAAATTTGAAGTTGTGGATCTACTCTACTGCCCAATCAAAAGAACTTCTCTCTTGTATTATCAATCCTCCACCAATAGTTTAAACAATTTTTTTCTAGTCCACTATTCTGTTTCAGCGCGTCTCTCATATTTTTAATCCTTTTAAATGTGCTTGCTACTCCTTCTAGAAAATACTAACTGTCACGGTAATTTCTGCCTTACCACATAAATGTTCGTAATATTACATTTATCATAAACCCCCGGAATTTATCTTTTCCGAGTTTGGATACAATTTCGGAACATCCGCCGTAATTTTCCGACCCCGCCGGGCGGGTACATCTGCGCTTTAGTCCTGTTGATTGATCGAGACTCGAAATCTAAGCCCCCTTCTAACAAAATAGTGGTCAACCTTCCCTCGACAACCTCGCCCTTATTAATTGACTTCGCGGTATTAGGACCGAGCCGCCAACGGTACATACCTATCGATATACCTACTCGGGAGGCAAACATGTTAATTATCCAGCTGCCGTTTTTGCGCCGCGCTAACACGTGCGAGGATCAATCACTAAATACATTAGTGTGACAGTACTTGACAGTAGCATGGGTAAAGTAAAAATAATTACTTCCTCTGTGCAGTATATACAGCGACAATTTGAATTTAGTCAATTTAGTGGAGTCATATGGAGTCGAATCGAAATTTTTATTGTAAAGGGTTTGCATTTGACAAGCGCAGAAATTTCACTCTCAAGCATAATTGAAATTGAATGTAAATATAACTTTAGAAACAATGTATCCTTATGTCTACTCTTCAGAGGGGTACATTTGAACTACGTTTCCACTTTATTTGCAGAAAACGAATAGGCGCTGAAAAAATTGACAGGGAACATTTTATAATTCTTCTTAAGAAAAAAATGATCATTGGTCATGTTCTTTTCAATTTATTTAGAGAAAATAACCTCATAATCTTAGCATTACAGAAGATGTAATAACTTGTTTTAATTTTTTGTATGTGTATGTATGTTTTGTCGTTGTGTTTTGATTAGTTTTTGTTTTTTTCTGCCCTGTAGTTCTGTTTACAAGCTTAATTAATTAATTAAAAGGGCTTGCATTTGACAAGCGCAGAAACTTCACTTTTAGCAGCATAAATAAATAAATAATTAAAATTATTATAATTCATCTTAAGAAAAAGATGATAATAGTCTTTAATTACTTCCCAATATAGTAAAATAGTCTCTCAAAATAGTAATTTACTTCTCAATTTATTGAGAGAAAATAACTTCCTAATTTTGGCATTAGATAATAATAATTTTACATTTACAATGCATTACTAATAATGTATCTTTTATTTCTTCACAATATTCAGATGCTTGCCATAATGTTAAAAATGCATACTCTGCAAAATGGTATCTTTGAACTACTTTGCAAAAGCGGCATAGGATCTGAAAAAGTGGACAGAAACCTTTTAATTTTCTTATAAGGAAAGGGTGGTTTACATTTTCTTCTAGATTTTTAGAGAATATTTAGTAGGTACATGCAGCTTCCTAATTTTGACAACGGAATCAACAAGAATTCATTAATAATTATTATATACTTGCAATAGTCCTTTCACAGTATTTTCATGTCTACTCTTCAATAAGGTTCATTTGAACTACTTAGTTGTTGATTATGCTTGTGATTTTCTTTGCTCTATGGCTGTCTATATTTTAGTTATAGAGGTTTCTGTTTTTTTTTATTTCTTTTTTTATAAATTTTTGGTATGATGCCGTGTGTGTATGAATAATTGGTGTGTTTTGGTTATTTTTTTGTTTTTTTTCTACCCTGTTTACAAGATCAATCAATTCTGCCCTGTAGTTAGCTCTTTCTGTCATGATCTGCTCAGATTTGCACCAAGTTTGTAGCACAAGCGCCTCATACGCATAAAATGAATACAGTAAGCATAAAATGAATACAGTAATTGTTTATATTTAAGAGTATTATGGTACTATCGACAGAAGGCTGCAAACGTTAGTAGACAAAATATGACACATATGTTTTGTTTCCAGCACTGGGCAGTTCTAGATCCCCATCTATGCGTAGAATGAGACAACTCCTAGACTTGGATACGGTAAGGGCCGGCGCGCCAAGTCCCGTGCCTACCCCTAGCGGTACCTTACCCAGGGGCCAACGCCAGCTGGATATCAACCCGGCTGAGTTTCTCAAATACAAAATCGACAAACCCGGAATGGTTGGGGGCACATCTATTACGGGTAAGAAGATTTATTTGGCAGAAAAGTGTAGTAAATGTGACTTAACTAAATGTGATTTAAAATTTCCAGGATTGTCGTCATTGGCTGCCGGTACAGGAGCGGCCTCGTCCGCCAGCGACGAACCTGTGAACGGCATCCTGTGGGTTCACCTTTTGGCGGGAAGGGGATTGCGGCCATCCACAGGTACTTCAGCAGCCACCACTCCGGTGACGCCTAGCGGAGCTTCGCCAAGCATTAGTGGTAGGTACAGGGTTAGCTACGGCCATTTCGAATGTGGAATTTCGAAAAAGTCACAGTTCTATCTCTGTTTTGGTATGTTATATATCCAATTGCTTATTGCATTTCCCAAACCTAACATTTAAAACTGAAATTTTGAAAACCACTACTCTGGTGTTTGCAGGATCCACCGGTCTGAGGGACCTCTACTGCGTCCTGGAATGCGACAGGG